>CM060965.1:180683532-180966032 GCA_030765045.1 Tenodera sinensis | reverse complement strand
AGCAGCAGCAGCAGCAGCAGCAGCAGCAGCAGCAGCAGCAGCAGCAGCAGCAGCAGCAGCAGCAGCAGCAGCAGCAGCAGCAGCAGCAGCAGCAGCAGCAGCAGCAGCAGCAGCAGCAGCAGCAGCAGCAGCAGCAGCAGCAGCAGCAGCAGCAGCAGCAGCAGCAGCAGCAGCAGCAGCAGTAGTAGTAGTAGTAGTAGTAGTAGTAGTAGTAGATGAAACTCAGATTTATTAGTTTGATCCAGAGATGGAGCACAATCAGCGGTGTGGATCTTTTCCGATGAAAATCCATTGACAAAAGTGAAGTGTCATGTCCACAAGTAATGATGGCCTCATTTTTCTTAAAGGGTTGTGTTGTGGCAATCATCTATCTGGAGGAGCAAAGCACAGTTACCCCTAACTGGTACACCACAGTTTGCTTGACAAAAGATTTTTCTAACCTTCAATAATTGCAGCCATGCACTGGACTCTGAGGGATCCTTCTACATCATGACAATGCATTTGCACACAAGGCCAACATTAGCATTCAGCTCCTGGAGTCTACAGAGATCAAACCTATGATTAATCCACCCTATGGATTACCTGGACCCATGTTACCTCTTCCTATTTCCAATGTTAAAAAAATTGAATGCCTAAAAAGACCGAAAATGCTCTCTTTCAAGCTCCTGGCTACCTGAAGGGCACGGGTTGTTCATCTGTGCACTGCCGGAATTCCTGATGTAGGAGAGCCATTACCTGTTTACTCACAAAGGATGGAACTATCCCATCCTGCATCCAATTCAAGTGGATCAACTTTCATTTTGTCACAACTCAAAACTTTCATAGCAACCCTTGTATCTGTTGTCGACATTGGCATTTCAACCACAATGGATGGTATGCATGCTGACAACACCTAACAGGGTTTCCCTGCTGCAAAAAATGCAAGGTTTGGTTAGTTTACATAGGCTTTAGGATATTGTTTAACATGTTAGGAGTTCAAGATATAAGTTAGGTGAGGTAAGACTTGAAGTCGGGGGATCAGTAAAGCTAAACACCAAAGCTTCATAATAGCAGACGATCTTACTTTGTTTCTGTTAGTGGTTACAGAACAGCTGCTACATTTAAAAAGTGATGCATTCACGTTTTCTTGCAATGAGCACTCCAATTCCTGCACACTTTATGGTTATTCCTCACAAGTTCCACCATCTCTCACCAAATTATCTTACTTTCACTACTTTCTCCTATGTTGGCAACTCATTCAGCAAACCTCGCCACTTCTGTCATCTGTTTATCTAGTTGCATCTCAATATAATGCTTATTTGCCAATATCAGTAACATCACTAAGAAGGTAGGGTGGGTGGGTACAGTAATTGTGTCCTGGAAACACATCCTGTATTTATATAAAATGTTGGTAATTATGCAGAACTAAATCTTTCTGCTGCAACTTAGGCCAATTTTTCACTATAACAGAACAAGCATAGGAATGAAGGGCTTTGGGTGGGGAAGTCTCACAAAGAAAAACTAACTACTACCATCCCATTTTTTCTATCCCCCCCCCCCCCATCATCCTCTTTCCATGATATGTCTTCTTCCTTCCCCTTTTACCTACAATATTACTCATTAAATATACATGAACATTATTTTATAATTCATCTTAACTCTACAAGAACTGATGACAGACTCTAACTTTGGAATGCAACATGTTATCCACTACTGTCATAAGCTTTGATGTTATGTTGCTCATTCGATAATATGCATGGCAAGAACTACAAAATAAGAAAGTCATAGTTTATTTGCAGTTCAACTTTTCACTTCATTCATCAGATATCTTGTCATCAAATCGTACTGCTACTTTCTATTTGCTTTGAGCAGTTGTTCAAATCAATTTATTTTATCCTGTGTTAGCTTACCTTTGATATTGATGACAACTTCATACATCACAAGCTCAAAGAGTAACATGAGTTTGACCAAATGGGCAACAAAGTACCCTGTCGTCCCCTTCACAACATAACATGGGCTAAGTTTCGATAACCCAGAATCCTGTTCATATATACACACAAATCTAGATGTAACCTAACTTGGGTTAAATTTTGATAACACAGGACCCTGTCATCCTGCTCATATATGCACATTAACCTATATGTGATAACATAACATGCGCTAAGTATTGATAACCGAGGATGCCGTTATCCTGTTTATATACACACATTAACCTAGATGTCATAACATAACATGGGCTAAGTTTTCATAACTGAGGACCCTGTTATCCTGTTTATATATGCACATTAACCTAGTTGTCATAACCTAACATGGGTTTAATTTCAATTACACAGGACCCTGTTATCGCATTCACATAAGCACACTCTAACCCCAATGTTGTAACCAAACACTGGCCAAATTTTGAAAAAGGACAGTGGTAGCTGGTGAAGGTTGGAGTGCTATTAAAAAAAGAGGAAAAAGATTACATGCTCAGAATATCATTGCAGAATAGCAACAAAATCTTGATAAAACTTCCAAAAGAATAATGTTATAGAGTACAAAAACTTTAACACCATGTTTAAACTTAATGTTTTCTGGACATTTGAAAAGCATTCATCAGAGGCCAGCAAATTCCTCTCCTCAGTGACCAGAGAACTATGCTTAGGTGTAAAACACAATGTGATAAAGCAATCTGGAAATAGACATATGACGTTCTTGTACACCAGTGGTTTTGTCTTCTCCTATTCACGATGTTTTTCTTAAGAAATGCTGCATTTAGGCAATAATTTCAGTGTAACTACAGTTTTGCACATACAACATTACTTTATAAACAGTTACTTGCTAAATATCGACCGCATAAGCAAAATAAAACTGGTGCAGCATATGTAGGGAATCTGCTCATAAAAAAGAAAATCGAAGCTTGATTATTAAATAAAACTTAAGTCATTCTTAGAAATAAAAGATCCATAGATTGCATTATCATTCATTAATTTGTTTGACCAGCTTAATTTTGCATAATAACCAGAATCTTTATAACCCTAGATATTTACACAGCTAACCAAAAATCTGAAATGTGAGGATTTCTCAAATGTCAGAAGCTCTCTGTCATACTGAAGTGGACCATTACTATCCCTCTATATCCCAGAAGAGTAATTAGCTGCACACATAGTCTTCTGGTTGCCAAGATCTTATTGGGGACTTCAGAGCACCAGTGTCACAACAAGAATAATAATTTTAAGAGGAAGAAGAAAACCCTCACTTTATATATTTACAGTACAGCAAATTAGCTTAACACTATATTCATGTGACTGCTGGTTTCAGGAAAGAAGAACAGGAAGAATTCCCGGATATTCTTTAGATTAGATGACGCGAGCAATTGGTCAGAATTTCGGCTAAGTCCAACTCGGCAATGTGTACGAATGGTCACGAAAGTTGCCAAAGTTGCTGTGTTAATTCAGCGCTGCAAACAGCACAATTTCCCCAAGAATTTGTTGCCAATAGTAAGTTTGAATGTTTTAGCGGGACCCGGCAGTATGCTGGTGACCTTCTTAGAAGCAAGTTGTGATAGTGCAATGGATCGCTTCATTAGCATAATAGATTTAGCACCTCTGTGCTATAATGAGGAGGAATGCATGCAATTTCTTTACGACGAGGGCCTGCTGAGAACTCGAATGCTATGCAGGGAATGTGATGCCATGCTACACCCCGTGAGGAAGATATTATAATATAAATAATATATATATATATATATAATATAAATGTAATAATAAATAATAATATAATAAAATAATATAATAATATAAAATAAAAAAATAAAATAAGTAAATAAAAACAGAACGAGCCAGAATTTTGTGGACCCAGTAACAAGGCAATAACAATAATGTACACAATAATTTCCACAACAATAGTATGGAGTCGCACTAGCAATATATCTGTGTGAGCAAAATAATGTACACAATATCTGGCCGGCAAGTGCTAAGTCACCTATTCTAAAGAAGAGCCGAATGCATTTACTTAATAAACTAGGGCATCAAATATTACTGCTTTTTAAGTATAAATAAATAAATGGATTGGTTTTTAGATGCAGAATAAAAGTGTGAGCAAAATAATAATGTACATGGAGTAGGGCTAGCGGTATGTCTGTGGCGGCAACGACGCGATTGCATTTGTATTTAATGTGTTGGCAACCAAAAGTAGTGTAGTGTAAAAAGCAATGTTGGCAGATGTGAAAATCATCTGCTAGTGACAGCTAGCTCATGCAGCGAAACCTAGTGGCAATTCCGAAACCACTGTCGGCGCATGCGCAGTAAGTAACTTCGGACTTAAGTCTGGCCGGCAAGTGGCAAGTAACCTAATCTAAAGTTGAGCCGAATTCCCTTGGTTATCCTGTAGAATAGCAGCCTTTGACATTAGTAATAACCATAATTTGAAAAGAAGAAACAGATCTGTATGCATTTGGGTATTGCCACTTACGTGACATAGTGTTATTTTCAGTGTTGGTTTAAGTTTCTTTGGTTGACAACACTCTAGACACACAAGTCACGCCCTCCGCGTCTCTGGTGGAAGACAGTATCGAAGGTGGTCACCTAAGCTATGCCCTTGCCACTTCTAGCAGAAACTTGCTCCTATTATACTCTGGCTAACCTATAATTGCTGCATCTAAAGCGTTAATATAGTTCATGAAGTCTATTCTTGTTGTATAGCAAAGGAAAGTTATGTATCCGTATGATACTCGCTGCAAGTTGGCCCCAAAAATTGTAATTATAACCGAATGTTTACACGCGCGTAAAAATCTTAATGCTACAGATATTGTGGTGAAATGCCAACAGCTAGCAGAACTTTTAACACTTCATGGGCTATGATATAAAATGGGATTATGCTGCACTCCTTTATACAAGGAATTGCAAGGAAATCATGTGGCTATTCCCACTTCAAGACCATCTTACCATCAAAATAGATATAAATGATTCTGCTTACACTAATGACAGAGCACTTCCAGGACGCTTTCATCACAAAGCAATATCTTGCAAATGCTTCTCACTTTACGCCATATTCGGATTTCCACTCATTAATTCAGTTCAACACACAGACATAGAAAATAGCAAAGAATGCTAATATTGTAAACACAACACCATGGTGGCGCTCACAGCCTTCTGGATACCAAGCATGCACACGAAGTTGGGTTTACTGACGAGACGAAGTAACTTAAGCTTACAGATAGAGTATACATACAAGGTGTTCTGTGGTCACAGAGTATACTCTGTGGTATACATGTTTTCATGCGGAGAAAGGCCAAACAGTAGGTCTCGACCCAAGTTAAATACCACTTATGTTGAAAGTACTTGGGGGATGTGTAGTTGACGACTGACCGCCGCCAAGTGAAGACGTCTCCGACCGAGCCAACATGCCGAAGAGAGCAACTAGAAGGACCGTTGTCTCAAGGAAACCTACAACACCGCCGGCCACACCACCAATCACACCGCCAGCCACACCGCTGCCACCAGTAGACAGCAGCCACCAAGCAAATACGTCTTCGACTAACCTCCGCCGAGCCGACACGCCACACAAGATGACTAATGGGAAAATCGCCGACAAATCTGCAACTCCGCCGACCACACCTCCAACTACACCGCCTCCATCAACAGAAGATGGTTCTGTCTGGTACATCCCAACACACCTTTTCGACGACTGCACACACACAACACAGCCACCAGCCAAGTACCATTCACCGAGGTTGCAGAAATACAACGCTGTTGTGCGTGGTGTACATCGACAACTACCAGACGCATACCTCCTCAGCACAGCCCAACATCGCTGGCCATCTCTAGTAACAGCAAAACGTATCTACACAATCAAAGGACCATCACCGCTGATTCCACTGGAATTTTGGGACGAAAGTGACTACCGAGCTGCCTTGGTCGACGGTTTCCCTGCCCTTGGGCAGGTACTCCCGGTCGAGGCCAGTCGAGACGTCCGACCCGTCACATGCTGACGCTGCTGCCAGTATGGACATAACGCCGAGATCCGCACATACGCCCCACGATGCCACTACTGCGGAGCAGGAACCTTCACAGCGACATGCAATAGTCACGACCTGACGCGCCGCCCCGTCTACTGTGCCACGTGTGACTGCACGGGACAAGCGGCGTGTCCCAACAACCCACGCCGAAAGCCCACCGCAGGCCGACCACAACCAACAACACCAGTCTTCAATCCTTGGACCGACACTTCCACAAACCGATCACACGCAGCCCACAGCAAAAACCCGCCGAACCGCACAACACCCAGACCGCCGAACCGCACAACACCCAGAACGATCTGCACCACAACACCTACGGAAACTTCACGCGGCAATCCAAGAACTCATCAAGCAAGTCACAACATGGGAATCAGCCCTCGCCCGTGCAATCAAGAGAGCACACACCACCGACGCAGCATTCCTACAACACGCCGAGACACAGACGGAGCCACCACAAGAAGAACAACAAGAGACTGAGTAACAAAGTAAACTACGACAGACACAGACGGAACCACCACACGAAGAGCAACAAGAGACCGATAAACAAAGAAAAATACGACACACGCTATCTCAAGCAAAATACTACGTTACTCATGGGAAATCCTGTCAAGATTTATTCCGTTACCCTGGAGCAACATGTAGTAATAGTAACATACCCAGATCTCCTGATCAAGTTCATTTTGTTTATAAATAAATAAAAATTAATCCCGCGGCTGAACAGAGCGTTTATGCTCTGAAACAGCCCTAGGACTACCCTGGGTGAGATAAACCCAGGGTAAGTCCTTAAATCCCCCTTAAAAAAAAAAAGTACTTGGCACATTGGACGCTGTTTCCCAATGTTTCTTGTGGGATTTACCGCTGCTGTCGGTAATGTAGCTATTTTATTATTAAATCTGATCTTATATAAAGGTTTGCCATGTGACACAGAATAGCTTTCATGTGTTTGAAATGAATACATAAAAAGGTTAATAAAAAAAAGTTTTTGTTAGTATATGGCACAGTTAAATGATTATTTTATATTTTAGTACTTTCAAATTTAAATATTATGGTTTCCATACAAATGATTTCGGCATATTGCCACAGAGTATTTTATTGTCGTTAGGACAATGTCGTCCTGTAGCTGTTTAGGGACCTTATAGTGTTGTCTCCATTGCACAAATGATTTTGGTATTGTGCCCCTTGTTCCGAAGAATAGCCCTGTGACCACGATGTTGCTGATATTATGAGGCACTGAAGAATGGAATTGTGGGCTCATATACTTTCTTCTTTTCACGATCCACTTCTGCTGGCTGGTCTAAGGATGTCTCAGACCTCACTGTGGGATGTAAGATCTCAGCTGTCCCTTTCTTCCTGTCGATAGCAATGACATCAATTCGACGGTTACTGCCACAGTCAGCCACACAGTGTACTTCTTCATGGACTTCTAATCCTATGCTTCGCAAAGCATTGGCAAGCAAAGTTCTTATGGTGTTGTGACGCTTTATTCGCAGCAACTCTCCCTGAGGACAATTCCCGAGTACATGCGGTAAAGTTTCTATCTCACTGCAATGTCTGCAGTGGCTTGTACCCGTGGAGCGTCCCGGAAGTGAATGTACTGGAACCACCATAGCTGTCATCTTCAACACGTCACGCCATTCTGAGCTGGATAATCCATTACGTTTCAAAATCCAAGTGTTGGCAGCAGGAACTTCGCCAGAGTGCCACTCCTCTTCCTTTCTGAGGGTATGCACACCAAGCTTCAAAATCCTGGCGTCTTAGTTTCTCCCTAAGTTGTTTAACGGAGGTTGTGGAGGACTCCTCTGGTATATGCAACTCTGTGAGGCATCGAGTTCTTATGGCTGCAAAATTGCGAACAACGTTTACATGTTCATCGTCTAGATTTTCAAGTTTGGTGTTAATATTTAATTGTTGAAGATAAGCTTCCCAAGTTGCACGTATTATTGATAATCCCTTAAACTTTGTGCTGGTGTACAGCATACTGTTTGGTTTGTCATTTGGTAGTTGTAGGATTTCCTTCACAGCACTTTTGATCATTTTATCTGCTTTCTGGAGCCATACCTTTGGAATTTTCTCTATTGGAACCGACTGGAAAGGATAGATCAAAGTGGGCCCAATAAACTGATTTATAACTGTAAGTTTTTGACTAGGCTGGAGCAAGTGAGTTGAAGTAAGCTTTTCAAGATTTAATTTTAATTTTTCTAGAACCTGTGTTTCATTAAATACTATTGTGTCCCTAAATGTTGCACCAAGGTATTTAATCTCTTCGTCTGCCGCAATGCTCATAATTGATCCAGCAGTGGTAATCAGTTCCTGCTGTAGAAGCTTTCCGTTTTAATTATAATAGCATTGGATTTCACTGTGTTGACGTTCAGTCCAATTTCTTGAAGGTGGTGGATAGCACTAGTCACAAGGGCAGATGCTGCTTGCTCGTCTTTTCCATTATCAACCGATCACGCCTTCTACATGCCCAGCTACCGGCCCCGAAGACCCCCAAGAAGAAAAGTCGATTAAATGCCGAACTTGGTATTTATCTTATAGGGATGCAACATAAACATTTCAAGATATTCCCTCCACCCCAGTTACCCTTTCACGGAACAGTCTAAAAAATTTTTGATTATCTCAAAATGGCCCTAATAATTTTAAACAAACATAAGTTTAAGATATTTTAAGCCGATTGAAATGTATATCTCGAAATTTCTGGGAATTTTCCCAATAGTCCTCTTCACTCAGAACTGCCTTTGTATAATTGGTAAACCGTAAGGGATAGCAAAAAATCTTACTTCACAAAAAGATAGAGATCTCGCTAAAACCGACAATTTGTCACATAGAAGCTATTTTTTGGGTGAAACATTTCCGAGATATTCCTTTTTTATTTGTTTAAATGAAGCTATACTTATAGTTTTCTCAAATAGCAATACACTGTTCTTTTACTATCTCTACTGGTAAGTAGGGGAAGTATTGTATTCCACCTAAAGATTCGATGTCGAGGTTCCACCGGAAATTCATGTTTTGAGACCTCTGAATAAAAAAAGGCATTTTTAGAAAAAGGTCCATGTATGTGTGTGTGTGTCTCAGTCTGTGGACGGCATAACTCAAAAAGGAAAAGTCGGTTAAAAACCAAAGTTGGTATTTAAGTTTAATGTCTTCCACGGATGCGTCACGAAGGTTTTGAAGAAAATAACCCCACCCTAAGCTACTCTTTACATAAAAAATGGTTTCCAAAATTTTGATTTTCTTGAAAATTGTTCTAACAATTTTGATTAAAATGCCATATGTTTAAAATATGTTTATGACAAACGAAATGTATATTTTGAATTTTCTGGCTATAGCCTATGTAGTCCTGTTTACTCTGGATGACTTTTGAATAACTCATAAACCGTAAGAGATGGACAAAATCTTACTATACATCAAATGTAGATCTCGCTAAAACACAAAATTTGTCTGAATAAAGTTTTTTGTAGAGTGAACCACTTCGGTGATAATCATTGTTATTTGTGTCGGTTTCGAAAAACTTTAATTTTCTTGAAATACAACATCGTTGTTCATTTTTTTATATATTAAGAGAACGGGATCTCAAAGCTTTAAAAAATTTGACTATCCCTCAAAGCGATATTCTAATATTCCCCCTGTACCTACAAGAAAGTTAGCAATTAGATAATTTCTACAAATATTTATCTCAAATAACATGAAGTAAATAGAGGAATACAACTTTGTAAGAGTAAGAAAGCCATTTGGGTGTAACACATCAGCCCGTTTTATTTTATTTTGCTTTATTGTCATTCTGTACGAAGGCAGTGAACATTACAGAATAGCTGTAATTCAGGAAAGCTATTGCTGCAATGTTTAAACTGAAACTACTTCCATTATATGGGCTGCTAATAGCGACACTGTGCTATTTCGTAGCATTAAAGCGTAAATATAACAAAGTTGATTGAATTCCTTTAATATTAACTCAAACCTTTTAACTTCAAAGCTATTAACATGAAAGCACTAAAACCAACTAAGAGACTAAAATAAGTGGCTAATTCGAACTTCACTTTGCATGAGCGTCGGCAGACTTTTTTCAGGGGGAGCCCCATGTCGAAAGCTTGCAAACAATTATAATTCATTATTCTATTGTCAAAAGCTATAGTATTTTGTTGCGGATGATTGTATTAATTTATGCTAAATAAAAATAGTTTCTTACTACAAAATTAAAACAATAGCATAATAGTAATTGGTTGCACATTAAATTCATAATTCAGTCTGTTGGTGTTCGTCGCGAGGGTGGCTAAGTTGTGATTCTGGATTTATATCCCTTAGGAGTATCGAGGCGACAATCGACGTCGGCAACAGGGTGCTGCGAGTTGAATAGGACGAGATAACGCTCCGAAACCCCAGTGAACATGTTGAGGTCTGCGGAGTAACCATGGAGGAGGGTGCGTAAAGCAAGAGTAAAGCACCAGGCGAGGTCAGGAGTCATGGAACCCCGTGGGCGCAGGAAGCCCAGTACTAAGGGGGGAGCAATGTGACATTTCTTCGACCTTCCAAGTGGAATGCTCCTTGGCTAACGTCACGTGGCCAAGGAGGCGGAGAGAGAGAGTAACGTTGAGAGCTTTTGCAAGGAATTGAGAAAGTTAATGTAACAAAAAGGTTGCAAGTCTAATAATCATCTGCGTGAGGCCATTGTTAATTGTAAAATTAAAGTAAGTAAAAGTAACTAAAATTGAATATAGTTGCAATTAGTGAATAGGATTACAATTGCCTCAAAACTTTTTAACTTACAAGATAAAGTCCCACTAGATATTGAAAATACTGGTAGCCTCCCATTACTACATTTGAAACAGTAATAAACTGAATTTTGGAATCAAGAGAAAACCAAGTGACTATTTCATTTTTTCCACACAAACTTGCTATTTCTAATGGTTTTACTTGTAGCCTATTATAACATTTAACACCGAATAATTTACTAGATAAGAACATATTATCAAGATTGCATTAATGGTTTTAATTCAAATTTTATACATAAAAATGCACAAATTTAAGTATCAGAATGACAGAAAAATATGTTTCAGATCTCAAGAAAATAAAAGGTAATTGTAATTTCAAAAATTTTACTAATCATCCTTAGGCTAACTGAAAATTTAAAAAGAATTAAAGAACCTGGGATAATTTTGGTTCTTCAAATTATGTATAATATAAAAAACAAAATCCAGTATTTATTAGTTTGCCTGTTTTGGACTGAAATGAAGCTTACATTGGTAAAACAATGTCCTTTGGAAACTAGAATTAAAGAATATGTTAGAAATATTAAGAATTAACAAATTGATGAATCAGCTCTGCCACATCATTTTCGGCTACTTAATCGTGAAATGAATACAGACCTTAAATTATAAAAACCAATAGAGCCCACAAATTCAATGGTGTGGGAAAAGATGTCCAGTTTGAAGAACAGGGATTGCATATTGAATTTTGAAACACTGCCAATTAACTCTGTCAACAAATTAGTTGGCATAATGCTTGGGAAAAATGTCTCCCAATGGTGAAGCTTAATATGTAAAATGCTACTGAAAATGTCAATGATTCACGAAACTGCTCTAACCATTGAAATGTGCACAACTTACCAAAGTGAAGTATTATCTAGCTATTTATTATATTTGTTGATTTATATTGCTTCACTGTCAAAAGCTCCACTTTTTTCATTGCACTCATAAATTTCATACTGTTCAGCAAATTTACTCCGTGGAACAATTTATGCCAGTTCAAAATTAGACAACTGAATGAAACCTTTCTCCCAAATTTATCTTCATATATCAAATATTTCAAATCTGAAAAATGGGTTAATCTTTGGTCAACAATTTTACTTATGAGGGTTTTTATCTTGATGTGTCAAACTATGCTGTCTCAAATTTGACAAATATGTAAAACTCTTATCACATATTTCACACCTATGAGGCTTTACACCCTCATGTATCAAATTATGCATTTTCAAATACCACATACTAGTATAGCTTTTCTCACAAATTTTACATGTGTATGGCTTTTTACCATCATGCATCAAAATATGCTTTTTTAAATGTGAAAACTGAGTGAAGCTCTTTTCACAAATTTGACACTTGTGAGGTTTTTTACCCTCATGTGTTAAATTATGTTGTTTCAAACCTGACAAGCGAGTAAAACTCTTCTCACAAATTTCACACTTATGAGGCTTATTGCCTTCATGTATTAATTTATGGCGTTTTAAATCTGAAAAATGAGTAAAGCATTTCTCACAAATTTCACACTTGTGAGGCTTTTTACCCTTGTGTATTAAATTATGTTGGTTCAAATGTGAAACATTTGTAAATCTCTTATCACAAATTTCGCACTTGTGAGGCTTTTTACCCTCGTGTAACAAAGTGTGGATTTTCAAATTTGACAAATGAGTGTACTTCTTTTCACAAATTTGACACTTGTGTGGCTTTATACCCTCATGTATAAAATTATGATTTTTCAAATCTGACAACCGCATAAACCTTTTCTCACAAATTTCACACTTGTGTGGCTTTTTACCCTCATGTATTAATTTATGATTTTTCAAACCTGACAACCGAGTAAACCTCTTATCACAAATTTCACACATGTAGGGCTTATTACCCTCATGTATCAGTTTATGCCTTTTCAAATCTGACAAATGAGTGAAGCATTTTTCACAAATTTCACATTTGTGAGACCTTTTACCCTGATGTATCGCATTATGTTGGTTTAAATTTGAGTTATTTGTGAACCTCTTGTCACAAATTTTACATTTGTGAGGCTTTTTACCCTCATGTATTAAAATATGGTTTTTCATATCTGACAAGCGAGTAAAGCTCTTCTCACAAACGTTACACTTGTGGGGCTTTTTACCCTCATGTATCAAATTGTGCATTTTCAAATTCCACACACTTGCATAGCTTTTCTCACAAATTTTACATGTGTATGGCTTTCTACCAATATGTATCAAATTATGTTTGTTCAAATTTGACACATTTGTATACCTCTTATCACAAATTTCACACTTGTAGGGCTTTTTTCCCTCATGTATCAAAATATGTCTGTTCAAATCTTGCAACCGAATAAAGCTCTTCTCACAAATTTTGCATTTGTGAGGCTTTTTACCTTCGTGTATCAAACCGTGTTTTTTCAAATCTGACAACCAAGAAAAACTTTTATCACAAATTTCACACTTGTAGGGCTTTGTACCCTCATGTATCCAAATATGTCTCTTCAAATCTGACAACCGAATAAAGCTCTTCTCACAAATTTCGCATTTGTGAGGCTTTTTATCTTTGTGTATCAAAACGTGTCTTTTCAAATCTGACAACCAAGAAAAACTTTTATCACAAATTTCACAGTTGTGGGGTTTTTTACGCATATGTACCACAACATGTTTTTTCAAATCTGACAACAATGTAAAGCTCTTATTACACGTGCTACACTTGAGTGGCTTTTCACTATTATGACTCAATAAAGTCCTGTAATGATTTTCCCCATCACAACATTTACCAGATTGTTCTGAGTGCACATGTTTTTCTACAGATAGTAGTTTTTCGACCTTTACATGTTCTGGACAATCCTTTCCATAATTGAAGTTTGTGAATTTCCCTGAGACTTCAGCATAGGGAAATGGTGAATCAGCAGTACTATCACCAGAAACTGCTCCTCTGTATAATCTGAAATGTTGGAGCATTTGGAATTACGTACAACAATCAAATAATGAATGGGAATTAAAGCTGGAAAGAGAATCTCCGTTTGATAAGCCATCAAGTGCAATTACAATTTTTTCATCTAGAGGAACACCTTTGATTACAGTCAAAATAAATTTGCTAATGTGCAATATTATTCAGTAATTAACTCAATCTTTTAAACTTAAAGGAAGGTTAATAAAACCAATCTAAAGTTTGTGCCAACATAACCTCTGACTATTCTCGGCCATGAGAATTGCATTAATTTTCAGATTTGATTTAAATACTGTTCAAAATATTTACTGTGATGGTTAAACTAGGTCTTAAAAAGTGATTAGCAACAAGCTAGTATACAGAATGGAATGCTAATCAAAGTATGTATATAAGATTATTCAATTTTAAAAACACATCCATCATACAACCTATTTTATCCATCTATTTTGTTTTAAATCGAGATACTCACTTGCAAAAATGGTCGCTTTACACGTTTTTTTGTAGGCACAAGAGGAGTTCATGAGATTTATGCAACAGGAAAAATTTTTAAAAAGCTGATTGCTATATACTGCTAAATTCTATTTTTTTCCATGACATTACAAGATGAAAACTTATGTAACTTGACACTTAATAATAGTAATGTCCTGCTGCAAATCAATATTTTTATACTCCAGAAGTAGTTTCAAAGGCAATCTAAGCCAATTTTCACCCAACTTTAACACTGACTTATCAGCATCAGATACCAATATAGTGCAGACCATGAACTGCAATCTCAAATTATTTACGAGTCATATCTACAATGTCTGAAATTAGTTTGGGTAGTGCTTTGACACTCTGTGTGTCTATACAGTCTATTTGCAAACCAAGGTGGGTAAGGGAGGAAAGGACAGGTCCGTGTAGCAAATGGTGCATGGCAGTGTACATAGTACATATGTAAACAGTGCAGGCGAGGGACATTCTACTCTCTATTACAAGTGAATGGTAATCCTTTATTTATTCATGTTTGCAGATTACTACATCTCGCTGATAATTTCTCCGGCCTATAGATTCAAGTTTCTTATTTACAATTGTCACAGAAATGTTCAGCCAAACAGATACTGTAAACAAAGTTTGTGGTCATGTTGCATAACAAGGATGATATTGCAATGTTCAAATTTCAACTGCTCATACCTGGTACACCACCATCACGTGTCTTACCTGAGGTAGTGAAAAGGTCAGGTAGCCTGACCCCTTCCCCTCGTTCAGTCCCTGACTGAAGAGTATGAATGGTCTGTAGTTAATCACTTTTTTCTTGAATAAGTAACTCTATGGGTGTTTGATAATTATTTGTTACATTAAATATCTATACTCACCTCATATAGGGCAAGTCATTAGACAATTAATAACCAGAAGCTGATCACATCTGTGGAGCAATGCATTATACAAAATTTATTACAAAGGAAGAGGTAATGCTACTCACACTTCAAAGGCAAAGTTTGGGAAAGCAACTGTCGAGTGTGATGGGAAGCTATGGAAATGAGCCCCCAACAAAAATAACTGCAGGAAACATCCATGATGTAGAACTTATTGAAGCCGTTGGACCCAAGATGTATGAGCAATTGCAATTATTAATGCCAAACTTGACTCTGCCAAGTGTCTGCCTATTCAGGACCTGGAAGTTAGTCAACAGCTACCAGAAGGACGGCAAGAAAAAGCATGTTCTACTCCATTGCATTTGCATCAAAGATTTCCAAAATTCTTCTTAGTTTTTTAACAAGTTTGAACTGAGGTTAAAAAGTGTTTCATAACCAATGTTCAACCGAAAGAATGTAGCTTTTCAATGGTCAAAGTAGTATCAAAATTCATTCAGTGGTTTTTGAGATTACCCTACATACAGGTGCTCATTATAGTGCTATCGTAGATAAAGAAGCAACAGTAAAGGAAAATGTAATACAAACATAAAAAGGCTTCTTATTGTAACATTAGCCAAGAGTCAAGTCTTACCTTTGTGATTTTCCTGGAGCATAGTCCCCATCCTGTAACAGAATAATGCAAATGTACAGTTTTAAACAATTGTATATACAGCATTAGATAAATGTCCAGCAAAATTGCCTTTAAATTGCCAAGTTTGGTTTAGTTAGCATACAGCATGAGTTATCCAGAGATAAAAAGAATGTAATGGGGTGGAAGAAAAGAGCAACAGAAAATATTTTGATCTAAATAATGTGTCATTCAAAGAAAAGAAAATTGGCAAAAGGAACATTTAATAATGGTAAACTCCCCCTCAAAAGTGCTTTATGATTAAGACCCACCTCTGTAGTGTGCTGGTAGCATGTCTGTGTCAAATTCAAGAGGTCCCAAGTTTGAATCTTTGTTAGGGTGAATTATTTGAATAAGATCTTTTTCCAAGGCTTTCCTGATCCTGAAAGGACGAATGTCAGCTAGCTTTAAGCTATGGAGCTCTCACTCATCTGAGCATCACTTCACTAATTTTAGTCATCGCCCAAAATGACATTACATTTGAGGACAATAATAAACAAAAAAGAAAGATTAGCTTAGGTTGATCACTAATCATGTTTAGTCCTTTTTGTGATTAGGATAAGTATTAATGTCTTGGGTTATCAGATAGATGCATCAAACACATTTTTCAACCCCAAGGTATTTGCAATCTGTGTCAAGGGACGACTGTCACAGAGCAACAGGAATACAAGGCATCCAATGTTTGAGGCTCCACACTGGTGGTTACCAGCTTTGCCCAGTACTCATGGGACCAAACAGAGCCTCAGGAATACAATGTGACCTCCCTTGAAGGAGTGTCTGAGGTTCCAGTGGTGTTCATCAACTTTACCTAGTATTCATGGGACCAGAGCCCCAGGATATGTGATATCCCTTGCAGAAGTGTTTGAGGCTCTGCTGGTGTTGACTTGCTTTCCCCAGTATTTCTGGCACCAAATGGGAAGTATTAAAGAAGTAATGAAAGAATATTAAACCACCTAAGTATCAGAGGACAAGACTCTAGAAAATACTACTTGGCAAAGCGACGAGGCATACTGACCTTGGTTGTCAAGTACTGCTATCGCTTCTTATCTTGCTTACTAGGACAGTGAAATACTAGTAGCATGATGTACAATCAGTAATGCAATGCAAATGAATGATCTGTCATGCCTGCCGATATATGAGACTTGCTGTCCTGAAGACATTGTTACATCTGAACAAACTGTATAACACTGTCTTACCAAGTGTGTGTGATAACCTCATCTAAACAACTTCACAATCTTTCTGATATGCCTCATGGCTTTGCCAGGTAGAACTAAAGTAGAAAATGTGGCTGAACAGCTGGATTTGATGAAAGTCAAAGTAATGTCAGGTGCTCAGAGGAGGAAAATTCTTAAAGAACAAAAGCTTAAGGATAGGGAATGGCTCGTTAAGAATAGAGGGAAATAAAAGGCTTTGGACCCAAGACCTCCTAAGGAGCAAATAACACCAAAAGAAAAAAACCGGCCCCTTCTTCATCAAGGAAAGAAAGGAAATAGTACCTTAGTCATGGTCTTTCAATGGTGGTCATATAACAAATTTATATATAAATTTGACTCAACCGAAGACTGCAATCGCGATGGCTGTTTCTGAAAATTATGAAAGATGATAATCTAAGTCTAAAATTTGGCATATGATGGAGCTGAAACTACCACATGGCTGAAGGACATGGTACCTAGGACAACACAGTGGGAATAGGTTAAGCTGCTGGTTAAGACAGCAGCACAGAGAGCTATTCAAGAGCACAAAACTGTCCATGTGGGTACCAAAGCTCCTGAAGGATGCAGTACCAAAGACTCTTTGAGAAAATCTGGGTTCAGAACCAGAAACTCTCAAAGGAAGTTTGGTGTCATCAACCAGAAGGTGGAAGAGAACAGTCAAACAAATGTGATTGAGTTTGATCTAAAATCCCTAAAGGCATTGCAGGAGCATGACCTAAAAATATACTTGGAATTCTTGCAAGTGCAAAGAAAAAAAAAAGGACCAACAAGGCATAAACAGTAGTTGGATAATACTAAAAAGCATTTCAGGAAAAACATAACTCACCATTTGGGAACACATTTACATATGAAAAAACAGAAAACATGTTTTCACTTTGAAGTCCCACAAAGCAACATACTTAGGCAGAGGTTTACTCCACTATCGAGGACAATGACAACCACTATGATGAATGACATTTACACTTAACTATGAACTGAGGATGGCAGTGAATAGCACCTGAAAACATGATTTCCTTATTATTAAATAAGAAAATGATAGAACATCAAATATTGACACAATTAGCCTCTAAATTCTCAGTGCACATCAGTGTGACAAAGTCCAAAATACGCAATTTAACTGTAAATAAAATATTATATACAGAGGTATGCTAAAGAGCCCGAAAATAAGAGCCGTAAAATAGAAATACAACTAATGATACATGCAAGATTAGAAGGATAGTGAGCCTGTATTCGTAGTTTGCTTTTTTCATTGATACCCAAGCAACTGCAGAAAAAATGATTCAAGGAAATTTGCCAGCAACAAATGAAAATCACAAAGTATAGCGAGAAGTTTGGAAGTCCAAAGTCACAGACACACAAGTTTATTTCACAGAACACATAAGTGTGTGACAGTTAGATGCATCAGTCTTGTAGCAAATGTTCAAGGTCAAGCAAGGGAAAGGAAATTATGTTACCACACAGAAAGTCACACCAGATTATGAGCTTCTTTTGAGCACTGCAACACTCAAGAGACCTCTTCATACTGGAGGTTCGAAATTTACAACCATAACATCCTGCAAAATTCAAGAGAAACACTTTCCTAAAAGGATATAATCCACAACAGAAAAGTCGCTCCCATTTTGAAAATCTGATGTGTCACAGAAGTGTTCAAGAAAGCAAATGAGTTGCTGTGAATGTGAAAGTGTATCCTTATGATGATCCATACTTTAAGAAGTGTCATTTAAGAAGAAACCTTCAAGGGTTAGCCTTGATCTCTTATAGAATTTAAAATTCAAATAATTAGGGCTAAATAAACATTAAATTCGGGTATGCACAGGATGTCCTTCTGCTGCATTTTAAAATGGACATCGTATGACATTCATATCGCCAAAAGTGTTAAAGAGGTGCTTGCCTTGGTAGTGTGATGGTTAGCGTGTCTGCCTCACGTTCAAGAGGTTGCGAGTTCGAATCTCGCTTAGGGTAAGTTATCCGGGTAAGGTTTCTTCCAGAGGTTTTCCCTACCCTGAGAAGACAAATGTTGGGTAACTTAAAGCTCCATGGACCTCGGGCTCATTTGAGCATCATTTCACCCATTTCATTTCATTCATTCGTCCGATATGACACAATGTTGGGGGATGTTAATTCAAAAAAAAAGAAAAAAGGGTTAAAGATACAAGCCAGTTAAGAAACTCAGAGGAACTTATCTGCAGAGTGAAAATGAAATGGTAAAGACAAATGGGATGGCAAGCAGTAATGTATGTGGCCCACATTCAGGAGGTCCTGAGTTTAATCCCTGCAGCTGAACTTCCTGACCCATGGGTTTTGTTGATGGTTTCCCCAGATCGCCAGCAAATGTTGGTAAGGATTTCCATACACTCTGAATTTCCTGACCCTCCATATTGTTACATTAGTCATTTCATTTCACCCTTCTTCCTGTTAGGTTTCTTTCAGTGTTGGAAGTGTTGGCGAGCATTGCGGCAGCCGCATAGGGGGGGAAAAGAATGCACTCTAGAAATGTTGCCTGGATTGGAAGGTGAGCCCACTGGTGTCTGAGCCTCCCATGAGATGGTACAAGCCCGAGGATGGAGGGAAGTCGGTTTCTGAGTGCTGTGCCTCCCTTGGGAGTACAAGTAGGAGAGGAATTGGGCTGAGCCAACCTGCAGTGTGGTGCTTCTGACTGGGAAAATATAGGGACTCTGCCACCTGCTCTGACGTGGCAACATTCAGCTGCCCTTTGAATCCATTTGCTTAATCCACCCTCCCAGGAGGCGCCCCATTAGAGGCACAGTTACAAAAATCGTCTTTTGGTCAAGGTGTTACATCCCTCTCCACAAGCTGTCATAGTCATACAGTCAGTCATATGCATCGGATGTAATGAAAGTGATTTTGGTGATTCCTTTGCCACTCACAACACACACAGACACATTCTAAAATGAGCATTTAGGGGTATTACATATTCATGCAGCTTCAGTCTGCTATTTTAAGATATTAATATCATTACCTCTTTAGCCTTCACTGTATATAAGTATTTTTTACACCTTGCAGTTCAATAGGGTAAAATGAGAAACATTAAACTTCATAATGAGCTGGTGTGCCTTTGTCCATTGACCTGTTCTTTGACTTCTTTTACCATTAATTTCTTTTTCTTTTTTTCAAATTGAAGGAAAGTGTAGAAAATTGTTAGGTACAGTAACACAAGTGTATTCTTTATATGACGTCAAACAATCTTCCCTCAAGAATCTTGTAACTTAACAAAACCTATCACCAGCACTAATCAAGAACTATCACCTCTAGTTTCAACTGTTCCATTATCCCTCATCCTTATTAATTCTGTATTACATCACTCAAACATTTATTCAACTAATAATAGTACACAAGAATTTTAATTGCACTACATTTCCAACAAACTCACCTTAATTTCATCACAAACAGATGAAGTTTCTGTTTCCAGCCACCAAGGTGCTTCTTTAATTTCTATTTTGTTATCCATTTCATAATCATTGTTGTATTTCTTAACCTCCATTAAAGAATCCTCTGGAAGAAATTCTCTCTCTTTCTGTGAACATATTTCTGTTTTGGTATCCATGTTGTGGTTATTGCTGGATGTAATAGTTTCAGATTTAATCAGCTTGGACTGATGTGTGGTAAAACATTCTCTCACTTTCTGTGCACAAAAGCCTGGAAAGGGAGTCTCATATTTGATTTCTGTTTTGATTCTCACTTCACAATCATTGTCCAGAAACACAGCATCACTGTTAGTCTTCATTGCCAAGAACTCACTGTCATTCTGTGAGACTACATTGTCTGAGAGAGGATCCTCTTCCTTGACTTCTATTTTGGTATCCATTTCACAACTGTTGCTGTATCTGATGGTGCTAAGTCTGTGGACAAAACAAACATATATCATGAATAGCAGAAACATTGACAAGTAAAGTGTATATTCATGAAACAGAACTACTGTATATAGTTGTATTGGTTAATGCCCCACCGCCACTCCCCTCTCTACAGCCATTGGTTAATCTCACACATCTTGTAAAACCATAAATACAATAACTGTACAGTAATCAGACAGGACTACTGTATATAGTTATCTGTTATTGTCTCAACCCCACTCCCCACTCCACATCATTGGCTAATCTCTTGTCTTCTAAAACCATACCCTCAAATGACTGTATGATAATGGGCTTTCTTATTTCGGCAGCACTATAGTTTGTCTTCTCACAATCATTTGATGTGCTGCTTGAAGGAAAAATGACATCTTCAGCATCTTCTGAAAAATCCAAATGGTCAGCACTTCTTGTCATAGATGCATCAAAGCTTCATTAACTTTAGGACTTGATGCTCTATGGTCATGTTTAATTCGAATGGGTATATCACTAGTTAAAGCCATTATGCAGCCAAAAAAGACACTATTTTCTTTTCACTCTAGAAACAGCATCAATTGACATTTCCTTATATGATGCAAGTGGACAGACATACTGATTTATTCTACCAGTTGGTGCTGCCCTCTGAAACAAATTATTCCAGTCAACTGAAACATCAGTTAAAGCTGACATAACTTCGTGGGTTAAATGCTGACATAAGACTGCAGTAGGCAGTCTGCTGTGTTGACATAGTGTCGACAGTCAACCTGAAAGGGTTAAAGTTGCCTGACAACTGTCTTCTCAGGATAAGGGAATATCCTGGAAAAAGCTTTATACAGATAACACATCCTTACTGAGATTCAAAATCTCTAATGTGAGACAGACATGCTAACCCCATACCACAGAGGCAGGCTTCCCTAATCTTGATCCCTCCAATTTCACCATGCCTGTTCTAGTACACATAAAGCCTTCTCCTGCTGTTTTGTCACATCTATCAATATATTTGTCCCTGATCTAGTCCACTTTCATTTCTCTATATATTCCCAATAAACTTTTAAAATTAAAACTTACAAATCCTGCTTATTTTTCAATATCTTCCTGTCTTAATTTAATTACTTTCCAAAATCCATTTTTTAATGGTTCCCTCTAGATCCACATTCACCAAAACCTGACTTCCTTTATCCTACTCAACCAGGTGTCATCCTGAGTAAGCCTTTCTTCTACTAACGAACACAAATGTGATGCATTCTGCTCATCTAGCTTTCTGACTCTTATCCAACATTTCAACACACAACAAATATAAGAAATATTTAGAGAGTAAGCTTCACTTATCCTTGGTGCAAGTTGTGTTGGAAGTTGTGTTGGAAGTTGTGTTATTGCTAAATTTATAGGTAATAAAATACAACAAAGGTCATTCCTTAGCATGGTAGTAGCTTTGCTGCTTACCAAGTGGGGGCCCAGGTTCGATTCCCATGGTTGCATTCAGCCTAGTTAGGTCCCCGAGGGGCCAATTGAGGAGCTACTTAACTGAAAAGTAGCTACCTCTGGTCGAGAAGATCTCATAACCAGCCAGGAGGGATCGAGGCACTGACCACATCCCACCTCCAGTAATGCATCCCACTCCATTATGCCTGTGGTGGGCAGAGGTGGGGATGCTGTAGTGCCACATGATTACATTAAAACATAACAAATTTAATTTTGGCATTCATAGAAAGTCAACACATACGGATAATTGCATAAAAAATAAAAGTAGTAACCCTTTTTCACATTAATTTGCTATATTTTATAGTTTAATTTATAGGTCTATATACTCCTTAATAAGGAAGAATTTAACCTCTTGAGCGACAGCCATTTAAAAGCTCTGCAGCCCGAGAACGGATACCCAATATCCAGCGCAGGGCATTTAAATTGTTAAATGCGCTATAAGTGCTTCCTAAATACACAGCTGTATTTTGCGTAAATTTTAAGTTATTTTAATGAAACAAAAACTGGTATAAAACTCATTATATGCAGTATACATGTACATCATCAGCAATGTTGAGTTGCATTTACAAATCGTTGAAATGGCACAATTTGTTTCACTGTGGTGAAAAGTTAACTTTGCTTTGTCAAACGCGCCTAATATAAGTTCTGTGAAAGAAGCAGTAGTTGACCCATTGTATGTGTGGCCCTTGCATCAGCAAAACAAAGCGTAGTGTGAAATAAAGCACTAGTGTATGCGTGGTCTGTGAGTCATCATAATAAAGCAGGTTTGCAATTTTTCCTTACACGTGTTTCGTAACTTGGATATAGCTTACAGGCTCCGTTTCTTTCTTGAAATGCATACGTATACTTTCCTGCTTGTAGCTGAAGTGAGAAGCTTTTGAGTGTTACATCTCAGAGCTAAAACATGACATCAACAAGCAGTGTTGCACAAAGGTTAGAGAATGGTGGAAGTGTAAGGGCTTCTGAAATTACACACGATAATGTGGAGGACTTCTTGCTGTGTGACAGCGATTTGGATATCGATGGCGAATTTTCCGAATTTGAGGGGGGTGTGGAGGATATAGGTACAAGTAGCAGTGAGGAAGAACGTGACCAACTTCCTTCAGGTGTTCGTGAAGAGTCAGCATTGTGGAGTGCTGAAAACAATTCCAATACAAACAGGCACATCTTCACGAGCACAGGGTCTGGTGTTCAATCCCAGGCTCAGCTGACTTCTGACAGCCAACCAATTGACATTTTTACAAAATTTTTTACTACCGACTTAGTGTCTCTCATTGTTTCAGAAACAAATGTATATGCGAGTAAGGTGAAGGAAGACCTGCTCTCTAAAGGTAAATTAGGGCCTAAGAGCAGAATTCAAAGGTGGACAGAAGTAACACTCAATGAGATTTACAGGCTAATTGGTCTAATTATACTTATGGGTGTTATTCGTAAACCTGCATTATACATGTATTGGTCAACAGATGACATGCTAGCTACTCCTTTTTTTGGAAAATGCATGTCAAATAACAGATTTACGTCAATTTTGCGGTTCCTTCATTTCACCTGCACAGAGAATGTAAATGACAAACTCCACAAAATTAAGCCTGTTTTCGATTATATTATTTCAAAATTTAAAGAAAATTATGTGCCTGGTGAAAAGGTCACTGTTGATGAAAGCCTAATGCTTTGGAAGGGCCGCTTAGGTTGGAAGCAATACATCAAAACAAAAAGGGCTAGATTTGGCATAAAGAGTTTTGATGTTTGTGAAAGTAAAACGGGATATCTTTACAATAGCTGCATTTACACTGGTCAAGGGACTGACAATACTGGAGACAAAGATTTGGGCTTATCTGGCTCCATAGTAATGCACCTAATGGAACCTGTGCTTGATCAGGGTAGGACTGTGTACTTAGATAACTGGTACAGCTCTCCTAAATTATTCATGGCCTTACACAAAAGAAAGACTAATGCAATTGGAACAGTACGTTCAAATCGTATTGGTTTGCCACAAGATGTGAATACGAAGGCTCTAAGGAGAGGGGAAATGGAGGTGCGTCAGCTCCCACCTTTGACCTACCTTGCCTGGCAGGACAGGAGGGTAGTTACGGCATTATCCAATTGCAGCTCTAAGATTTTGATGATTGACACTGGAAAAACAGATGCCTGTACCAAAATGTGCATTTTCAAGCCTGATATTATCCAGGAATACAATATGCACATGGGCGGTGTCGATCTAGTAGATCAGGTATTGCAAGCATATCCCTCTTTACGAAAAACAGTGAAATGGTATAAAAAGGTATTTTTGCACCAGCTGGATATAACCATATACAATTGTTTGGTAATTTGGAGAGCTCTAAACCCACACAAGACAATGACCTACCTGGACTTTCGACTATCAATAGCTCGCAGCCTAATTGAACAATACCAGGTTGAGAGGCCTCTTCATACTGGGGGTAGAAAATCCAAAACCCCTGCACCCCTCAGACTTCAAGGAAAACATTATCCTAAAAGGATACCGTCAACAGCAAAGAAGTCCCGCCCATCTCGAAGGTGTTTCGTGTGCCGCAAGAAGGGAATCCGTAAGGAAACTGGGATGATCTGTGGCGAATGTGGAGATGTGCCCTTGTGTGTTTATCCCTGTTTTGAGGCATATCACTGCAGAAGGAACATATAAAGGTAAGCCAGTAAAGCATATAGAATTTAATTAAATATTTCATAATGGGGGAAAATTAAAATAAGTTGAGTTAGATAGTGGATAAATAAGGGTTAAATGCACAAACGCACAGGACGTGTATACACGTCCATATCGCTCGTCCGTCATTTTAAATGGACGTGATATAACGTCCATATCCCTGAAGAGGTTAATACAGAATATAAACACATTATCAACACTGTATTAATTAATGGTTCTGATACATATAAGATAAAGAAATTATAATATTACATGACTGTAAAAGAAGTTTGTACCTCAAGAAAATGAAAGATGACCACAATTTTAAAAAATTCACTTACCATCCTTGGGCTAATTACAAAAAATTTTGAAGAACATAGAATACTTTTGGTTGGCCACAAGAAATATTCTTCCTCTTCTTTATCTGATTACTCTCCCCTTATGTAAGCCTTACACCACCTAGGGCAACCCAGTGCCTTGGGTCAGATGCCTGTCGGAGAACAGAGGAACCTATAGACCGGACAGAGTGAAGACCTGGAAGCAGTTGGTCAGTCAAGCACCACATATTATAGTGCAGAAAAGGGTGATATGAAATGCAGGCAAAACCGATGATTGGAAAGGTGATAATGGAGATTTAGAAATGGCATTTGTAACTATTTGTCCATTTATGTTTAATGCTGATATTATATTTGGTTCTCTCAACATCTACTTTGTTTGAGAGGTAGAACTGGAACTTAAAAATTCAATGCCACAATTGGGATTTGAACCACAGACCTTCCGCTTACCAGGCGGCTGCTCTAACCCACACACGGCTTGTGTGTTTAAAAACACCAACAGTAAGTTTGTTGGCATAAATAAATAATAATTTACTTTGTTGCTTGCTAGAGTGTGTTATCACTGCTTGAAAGGGATAAGTATGTTTGACATGCATTAAATCAAAACTGGTTGAATTCATGCTTGACTGTGCGAATGAGACTGTTAAGCTTTCTCTTTAACCAGTGTCCTTTCCCGTTGCCATTGATGACAGATATGTTGTTTCTCATAAATTAATTGCATAATAAACAATGGTAAGTAGAAGGAGCGAGGTCTTGGCCTCCTAAAGCAGACTTGATGCAAGTGCAAATGCTTTCAGTGAAATTTCTAACAGAAATGTTGATGTCCAGTACAGTTGTTAGGTGATATGTAGTTTGCAAGAATGAATCCAAGGCTGATCAGAATTGGTCCCAATGTACATAGCGGATAATCAAATGTGGTGCTTGTGCTGTGAGATTCCTATTTAATTGGAATGTAATGAGAACTGCACAGTGATCCAAATCAAGGGCTGTTAAGAGATGTAATATATGTAGGAAGATGCATATTCTTATGAATACCAGTATCAAGAATGTCAGGAGGAATATTATATGGATAATATGTTAGTTCATCTGGTGCAATAACCTTAACATTGTAGTTATTAATGCAATCATAAAGACGGGGGCCATTTGGATTTGTTCTGCAACTCCAAGCTGTGTGCAGTTATCCTGTAGGAGCCCGTCCTCACGTGGTCGATAGGCAGTTGTTTGTGACTGAGGCATTGTTGTTATGAGGTTCATTTCCTTTAACTCGTTGGTGACGTATGTATTGCCAATGCTGGAAAATTGAAATCAGCGGAAGTATGTGAATGTTGCCAACCAACTTCTTAACGTTATTTGTTGTTGTTATTTAGAGCTATTGTTTTGTAATTATGTGATGTGACTTAAGTTCTTGTGCGGTACGGTTGTGGTTTTAATCTGTATTCTACATACGTTTGAAAATGAAAAATTGGACTGAAGAAGAGATAGTGTGGCTCATCGAAGCATATAAAAATGAAAATTACCACAACAGGCACAAGAGAAGGCGGTAAACCAAGAAGGGATGCTCTCAGAGCACCCGCCTAGTAAGCGGAGGGTCTGTCGTTCAAATCCCAGCTGTGGTATTGAATTCTTAAGTTCTAGTACTACCTCTCAAACATTGCCCACACACGGTTTGTGTTTAAAAATACCAATAGTAAGTTTGTTGGCAGAAATAAATAATAAACTTGAACTTGTTGCGCATTTTCACAGATGACTACACTTATCAAAGGTACAACAATCCTTATTTAAGATTGTATAATACAGTAATTTTATTACATATTACGCAGTATTACGCAATAGTGCAACAATAACAATGAAGTAATTAATAATATTGAGGTTGTGTAATACAGTAATGTTATTACAGATTACGCAGTATTAACAACAATATTAATAAATAATAGTACATTGTTTTGGCATTTTGTGATGCGTGGTTGGTAGTTTTAGCGAGTTGTACAAGTTAAGTTGGCAACAGATATTTCTGCCTTGCAGCGCCATCTTCTTCCGTTGTAGGTCAGTGACATAATAGAACTGTCAGTGAACCATGTGACGACGGTCTCCTACAGTTTTACCGCTGTGTGCTTGCAGTTTAGCTCTCTCAAAAGAAGAGTAGAATCTGCTGTTCAGTGTAATTTGTTGACATTTTAGCTTTTCTTATAACTGCATACACAGAAACAGAGCATGTAATTACATAAAATCATATTTAATCACAAAAATTATATGAATTATATGTTGAATAACGAAGATAGTGAAGGCAACTACATTCTAGAGGGCAGTCACAGTGGGAGGTTGCAAGGAGTGAAAATGTGAAGTGAGGTGCTGAGACCATTGAATTCCTCTATTACCCAAAGCCATAGAACAGAAGAGATAGCAGACTTTTAGAGCCCCTGTGCAACTTGAAACATATTTTACTAGAATTGAGACAGTGTTTTGCGAATGGGCCCTCAGGCGAATTTTTACGAAATATTCTGAATTTATTTGAAGGAAGAAATGGAAATGTTAATTAAGAGATATGAAACAATTACTTTGTGTATGGATGCAATTCATTAGAGTCCTTTTAATTTCCGACTAATATATTGCAAGTTGCCATAGAACACCTCCCTAAGTTACTAGAAGCGTCTTATCGTTGTATCGTGTGAATGTTATTTTATTGGCAACTCAGCGGGAATGGCGGTGTTTGTTACTCACATGTTGGCGGATTTAGTTTTTCCAATGTTGGCATGTGATGTTACACAGGTGAGGCTGATGTTGGGCCAGCATACTAAGAATATCCGAAGTTTAAGATACAAAATGCGGGAGGTCCGGTGTTACAGGGTAACTTCCCTTTGGCTTTCCGAACCCATTTGGATAGGGTTTGAAATTCATTAGTGAATACTCTCGCTGCCCAAGATACAAAATGAGATAATTTAAAGCGGTCATTCACGCCCAATATAGAATGGGAGGCTTAATAATCACAACAGCTAAAGTGGCCATAAATAAAGGTTAACTTTTTGCTCAACTGTAGGAGTTACCGACATAACCCATAGAAGAAAATGCCAAATCGGAAACACTGAGAGTATTCTCACTTCAGGTTCACATTTTATAATTATAATAGATATGACTGATTCTACTTACACTAATAATTGTGTATATGTACGATATTTTCATCACTCAACATCTTGCAATTGCTTCTTCTCGCCATATTCCGATTAGATATAGGCGATTGCTGAACGAATCGTTCATATGAACGAGAAAGAATTGCACAAATCGCAAGAATCATACCAACCTTATTATGTATTGTCATTCAAACGGATGGCAAGAATCGTACTACCGTTAGCATGTATAATCGTTAAAAAAGAATCAGTTTGTAGTGAAAATCGTGATCAGGCATTCTCGATTGTAACTTTTTCTTTTCGCAATACAGATTATACTTGTATTTACAATTGGAATAGGCTCAGCATATTTTACATGATAGTAAATACCATTCAATAGTGTATGGTATTTGATGATAGGCTTTTTCTATTTTGGACCGGGTTGTTAACTCATTCTACAAAGGAATGTTCCATTATCTCATGCAGTGTTCAAATCAGACTTTCTGACGAGGGGGGAGGGGGTGGGAACCCAAGTTTGTATGATATATATATAGCAATAATTAGCAATAACATTAACATTAGTGTGGCGGCGGGGGTGAAAACAATAGAGCAGCGTGTTGCAAGAAACAACTGAATGTTGTAAGCTTCAATTTTGACTTTGTTGGCGCAGAACTTTTGGAATTGTGACCTTGAATGCCACCTAACGAACCTGAGAATTGTTTATTGTTTAGTTTACTTGCGATATGATACTTTTGCTTACTCACAGTGTCCCGTGTCTTCTTGTTTCTTCAAACAGCAGTAATAGTAAATACAGTAAAAAGAACAAATACTTCGCTGGTAGGAAATGAATTCTTTGACAAGTCGGGAAAATTATTTAATAAGAGGGGGGAATTCGCCCATCCTCCCCATTAATTCGAACCCTGGTCTCATGTCGTATATTAAGCTCTTCACTTCCTTTTAAGTGTTACCATTTAAGGATGCGGAGATTATTTGATAGGTACCTTATAATTTAAATGCATATGATTTAAACAAGGAAAACACGTATAAGACACTAAAGAAAGCAGATAATATGATCTGTTCGAGGGTCTGGAAACCGTCCACCCGTTTTAAGACACTTTCATATATAGGAAATACATCGCGAAGTGTAAACAAGGTACTCCATTTTGTGCATGTGATCAGGGAAGTGGCAACACCTGAGTAGGTACTATGGCAGACGCAAAATTAGGACCTCCTAAATACGGGAGGTTTGAGAGGCCAAGCATACGAGGAAGAAACAAACGTTAAAATAGCTTGGAAAAGATAGCTAAGAGACTAGTATGACAATATGAATATGCTATGGATCCAGTTTTAGGTTGCCTAGTTTTGGTATCATTTTTATTATGGCATGCTTCCACATTGTATGAAAATAAGTTACTCAAATGACTGCATTGTACATCCTTGGAAGTGCTTTTCGCAAAGGTAGGTTACTCATATCATAACCAGGGGATTTCTTTGCTGACGTTTTGTTAATTGCACTGTGCACTTGAGCTGGTGCAAGTTGTATAAAGTTGGGAGATAGCTATGGTGGTTAAGAAATATCTTCCATTATTTTCTCATTAAGCTGTAAGTCTTCTGAAGGGTTAGGTTTGAATTGTTCTTGAAGGATTCCTGCAAAAATGTAAGCTTTTTCTTCTGATGAGCTATACCGTTTATTATTAATACAAAGTGGCAGTATGTTTTCCATTTGTTTTGTTGTTGTTTTCTAGTGCCTTGCATCTGGCAATGAAGCCATTAGCATTCGTGCTTTCCAATACTTTTGAACTGTAGTTTCTTCTGATCTTAATGCTTCACAGGTCTCCAAGTGGTCTTCGTTCATTTCTGCTGGATCGTTACACAGGACACATATTGGTGAAGCTGAGATACCTATTCTGTAGAGATGACTTGCTAAGCAGTCGTGATTTGTCAGTGCCATATGTTTTGTCAAAGTTTTAGTTTTCTTCCAGAGAGAGCCATTGCTAGACAAGTTAGCAGCATGTTGAATATATCTAGTGAGTTAAATAAGGAAAAATTGAAGCTATTAACAGTGATCCAACAAGATTCTAAAATAAGAACAAATTAGAAACTAAAAACTTCACTTATCTTAGTAATGTTGATATTCTTTTGCTAATAACCCAGGGGTTTCAAGCTATGTCCAGCTCATTCTCAAAGCCATATAAACAAACTCGTTGCCAAGCTACAATCTTTTATTTTTTCTGAAAAACAATTATTCTTATTCAATTTTTATTTACCAATCTCTGAAAACCAAAATTTATAAATACAATCTATAGATGGTAATTCAACTATATATATGTATATCAACATTACTAAGATAAGTGAAGTTTTTAGTTTCTAATTTGTTCTTACTTTAGAATATCTAGTGAGTATTAGCAGCTATGTCAATCTCTCAATGAGTTTTCAATGAAATATTTAAATTGCTAATTTTGTCCAAGATGTGTGTATGGTACTTCCAGTCAAAGGATTGGCTTATTAAGTTCCTATTACTAATGTAATTGGTTTTAGAATTTGAGTATATTGTTAATAGTAGAAGAATGTGATCTAAACTAAGCCCATATGTAAGTACAGCTGGAAAAGACCATAAGTCTGCAACATGTTTAGCAATGAAAAAATCCAGGGTATCTGGTGTCTGCCCTGCATCATGATAATAAGTTGGTTTTATGGTATGAATTCAAAAGAGTTTGTTACTTCATTAAGAATGTATCCTCTTGGATTGGTTAATTGGATACCCATCTAGGATGTTTGCAGTTCAAATCTCCACCTAACAATTAGTGCATACCCATCTCATGCACCATGGCCCAGAAATTCCCTGTTGTGACTTTGTTTCCAGGTGCAGAATAGAATGAGCTAATCTGATATTAGCTGTTGTTATTACAGTTGCTATTGAAATCTCCTCAAGGATACTTCGACCTCACCGCCACTGATGATGTCTGTCGTAGTCGCAGTCTGGGAAGCTGGGAAGAAGAAGAAGCCCAGTATACCACGGCCCATAAGCCCGGAATATATTGTTTCTAGTATTGATATCAGCCGTGAAAACCATAGAATCTCAATAATCTGATATTGTTTGACGGATTGAGGTTTATGATATTTCAAAAGCACTTTCTATCATTGGAGAAAGTTTGTGTAAGGGGGGGGGGGGGGGTTAATGAGAATGGCCGATCCTCCCTTTCATTTATTGCTGAAATGATCCGCACCTCTGTAGGTGTTATAGCCTGCTATATTCAAGTAAATATGTGGAGCTTGCTAGTTTCATTAGTTAAAAGAATGTCAACAGTATATGCATTTAGAAATTGTTTCAATTCATAATATTTATTATTTATGCCTTTGCTGCTCCGTGTGTGAATTTTTATTGATTGGTGGGAATTTATTTTGCTTTAAGTAGCACTGGTAGCATTTTTGCAGTGTATTGATAAGTGGGGCTATAATGCTGACAAATTGATGTATTTTATGTAAACACTTGCTCAATATGCCATTATTGCTTAAGTTCGAAACATTTTGTTTCAGAGCATCAGCATAACCAGTGTACCAGTTATGTTGAGCTCTTGTGCATTCACTGAGTCTTATTGGACATATTATGTTGTGGTTCCTTTTTTATGTATGACTCATAGACATGCCTATTGTTGGAAGCAGATGGTTTTGCATAAGCTTTTAGCTGAAATGATTTTTGTATCTGAGTGTGCACTGGAAAGCCTCTGTAGTTAGCTGTATGATTTCCTTTAGTTGACACAAGCAGGAACAGAAGCATGACTTTTAACACATTTTGCTGTTGTGTGTGAGTCATTACACTTGAGTTACCTAGCTCATTTGTGGAGTAATTCTTGCTGTGTCCATAGGCTTGGCAGCTTGCACATTTAGTTACAAAGTGTTTAGGTTTCAGTGATTCTACTTTAACAACTGCACTGGAGACATATTAGTTTACATGTCTTTTTGTTGTTTGAATCAGGTTTTAAGTCAAGAAAAAAGGGCAGTAATGGTATCTTAGTAACTGATTGGTGTATTAGAGCCATTTGTAAAAGCTGATAGCCTAATTCTTTTAGCTCATATATTATCATACCAGTACCACATGAGGGACATAGCCCTCTGATTACCACCCTAAAGTTCCTCTTAGTTTTCAATTGAAATGTGAAGCTTCTCAATGTATGAAGTCCGTATTAGTTAACAATAGGCAGTCCTTCAAATTTGAAGATTTACAAAAGGTCTTTGTAACATACTGTAATTCAGCATTCAATGATGAAGTACCGGGAGAGCAAAACACTTCCGTACGGGCTGCGCGGTGTTTTGTCTGTCCAAATCCTTGGCACTCAATGCCGCCTGCCGCTATCATAGAAAGCCGCGCATGAAACCATACAACATTTTAAAACTACTTTTAAAGGCTTTATTTACCAACTTTATGAAAGGAGATGCTGAAACTGGTCACCATCGTTGTCCATACATTTTTGGCACCTCTTTAGGAAACTATCCATCACTCGCCGTAGTTCACGTTGAGAAATGCTGGCAATTTCCTGACGAATATTTTGTTTTAATTTTGTCAGGATCTGTGGGTTTATCTTGTACACTTTATGATTTAAGTTACCCCAGAAATAGAAATCGCTTATTAGAGCTCTAAAAAACATTACTCCGCTAGTGGCGGATCATACACCAATTTTTTCGTCATGAAGGGTTCTTCATGAACAACAAGACACCCTGGAAGAATTAAAAGGAAATATCCGCTAGGAAATTGCCAGCATTTCTCAACGAGAACTACGGCGAGTGATGGATAGTTTCCTATAGAGATGCCCTAAATGTATGGACAACAACGCTGGCCAGTTTCAGCACCTTCTTTCATAAAGTTGGTAAATAAAGCCTTTAAAAGTAGTTTTAAAAATGTTGTATGGTTTCATCCTCACCTTTCTATGATAGCGACAGACGGCATCTAGTACCGATGCAGACAGGCAAAATGCCGCGGAACTTTTTTGCTCTCCCGTTATAAGTGAAATGTACAAGATCAACAAATGAAGGTAATGTTAATTCGTTCGTTGTTCTTTTAACCCTTTCATGGATAAATTATTTCCAGACATGTTGCATTAGTTATACATTGATTTTATGGCTAAGAAAACATGTGTAAAATCATGGTATTAGTTTCAAAAGTGAATATTAACCCCAAGGTCATAAAAAATTAGTGGGACCTTATGTTCCCACTGAACTCTGAAACACCCGCACATAATAACTAAGACATCTTTATTTTATGTATAATAAACTGGTAACAATGAACAATGACATGTAGAAAGTTTATTATCATTTTCAGTATCCTGAGTAATCATTATATAGAACAGTATCAGTTTTCAGATTACTCATAATATAGACTTTATATTACGGCGAAGTGGAATGAAATTTAGCAAAGCATGGTGTAACACACAAAGGCACTTCACAACTACAGCACATCATCTTTGTTCTTTTTTCCTGGTTCTTTGTGCTACATAAGCGACATCTTCTTTTGGTTTCACCCTTTACTTGCAAGTGGTGCCCAACTTTCTGAAGACGAACTTCATCAGGAACACCGGTTACACCTCTTTTTGGCGTATGAAAAATAACAGGCTTTCCTCTTCGTTTTCGGCTTGAGAACCCAGAAATAAGCTGCCTAGCCAAGTGCAACCGGAACATAAGCTGATCTGCGTCAAACTTCTGCAGCTTCCAAAATGTATAGGCATTGAAAATGGCCAGATCAAGAAGGAAGTAAAATAATCTATTCCACCATTTCAAAGAACGACGACCAATAGCATAGCGTTCTCTAAGTTGATCAAATCGATCAACTCCTCCCATTACTTTGTTGTATTCTGCCACAGCAGTAGGGCAAAATAATTCAGATTTGCTACCATCCTTATTTCTTCTCTTCACAGTGGTCACTTCTTTTGGATTGTGACAGTTTGAAAGAATGGATAAAGGTTTACTGTCCTGCCACTTGACTACAGCAACAGATGACTTGGTAGCAAATTCAAATTCGCCTCTGCAGAGTTTGGAATTCTCTTCAACATATCTGGCAGCTCTCTTCTGTTTGTACGTACTTTTCCAATGTCAAAAAGTTTGCTGGTGTGCAGCTCGTTCATTAGTCGATATGTTGTGAAATATTTATCAAATGCCACTAAGGTTGGAGTCAGATTTACTGCATTTGTCAGAGTAAGCAGAACATTCTCACCCAATGAAAATGAATTGGTGTCATTGCTGTCCGGTGTAAATGTCGAAGTTCAAAATATAACCTGTCTTGGAATCAGCAAGACACTATATCTTGTACCCTCGCTTGACTGGTTTCATTGACATGTACTGGTTCAGGGTTGAACGTCCTTTGAAAGCCACCATACATTCATCCACTGCCAAAAATGAAGATGGAATATATACTTCACAGAGTGTCTTGGTCAAAGCATTGATTACAGGTCAAAGTTTGTGCAGTTTATCGTATCCTGGTTGTCCCTTTTCGAAGAAAAGTGAATTGTCATTACAGTGAAGATTTTCTACTATCTTCTTGTATCGCAGTATTGTCATTATTGATGATACAGCAGGCAGGCCCAAGATTGGATCACCGCTCCAATAATTTTTAATCCGTGGAAGCTGATGTATGCCCATCAAAATAAGCATTCCCATGAATGCCTTCAATTCAGGATCAGTTATATCATTCCAATTTGAGGTTATCTTGGTGGTTTTCTTTCCTGCTTTGAGAACAGTGCGCTCCTGTTTGGCATACAAATTTGTTTGATCACAAATAAATAACATGAAGGCTTCAGGAAATAAAGATTCAAAATATACCACCTCGTTATCAGACCTTGAGAAATTTCCACGAACTTCTGGATTCCTGTCAAAATTAACTGAAAAATTTTCAAAGTAGGAAACATCCTCACTCCATATGTCATCAGTGATGCCATCATTAAATGCAGAAGAACCATGAGTCCCTTCAGTTTCAGTTAGAAACTGCTGCAAATTATTTTCAATTTCGTTTACAGGAACTACTATGTCATCAGTAACAGCATTTGTTGCACTGACTGTACCCACATATTCATCTTCATCAGACTCAGCATCCAGATCAGAATCCTCTGCATCATCAGGCAAGGAGTAAAAAATACTCAGCAGCTCTTCTGGTGTCAAATTTGACATTCTAAAACAACAAAAACCTGGAATAAATATTCTCTTCATTTCATAACCCCAATCCCAAACGTTCAGCGGGATAAATAGTACCCACTAACTTACCTTGAAGTTATTTTGCAATAAACAGGGCAGTAAGATGAACTCTAATGAAAATGGAATCTTTTATAAGCTCAAAATGTAAATCCTTTAGTAGAAGTCACTTCACTAATAAAATACGTACACAGCACACAAAAACACTCGAAACGGTCCTGAAAGCAGCTGGCTCAGTGATAGAAACAGCACATTTGCACACATTATCTTGGGTAGCAGAAATTCTACCTGTTCTATGCCAGTGGGTTCATTCTATAAACAGTTAGCACACTTTAGGGTAGATGGCAGCATGCACTGGAGGTGGGAATTGCAGTTCCCATTGAACTAAGAATACATAATTATAAGTGGGACCCTGAGTTCCCACTGACCATGAAAGGGTTAAGTCGTTTAAAATACAATATTTTAAAGTCATCAATTCATCATTTTAAGGTTATTTTTAATATCCTTACGGCCATAAAAGGCGGGCACTGTTCATTACAGTGATATATTGGAACATTATCGTTAATCATTGAAAACAATGCGCATATGAGATGTTCATTTAATCCTTGGATAAGAGAAAGGAATCTCTGGTTATGTGATGTGCGTGATCCATTCTTCTGCTTTGTTTGCGTTACAATATGAGCCTAGGACCGCATTACGACTGTCGAATGTGATTACGTCACAGTAAACAGAGGACGTGCCTTACACGGAGACCATTGTCTTCGCTCCAGGAAGGCCATGCGCGCGTGGTAACCCAAGGACAGCCCCCATAAGTAATGACATGTACCGTGGTTAGACTGCTGGACTCTCACCAAGGCGGTCCGGGTTCGATCGACTACGGCATACGGGTTCCCCTGTCATTCATTCCACCAGCTTCATCATCACCTTTCTTTTCATTATCATCCTCGCTCTCTACAGAACTATACCTACCGAAGTTCAGTATATGAGCAATACAAACCGGATGTACCTCACATCACGTGTTTCGGCATGCACTGTTGCAATATTGTGTTCTTTTCTCATTATAACACTGGAGACGTCGCTTCCATTTTCGCTAATAGTGTGAACTAATAATCATCCGTTAACACACTTTATCACAATTTAACCTCTAATTATGTGGTTCTCAACAAGAAGAATACTACGCAGAATATAACAGATGTGGCAACCATGTGCAGTTGTCACGTTGTGCTCTAGCAGACGAAAACCAATTGAAAGTTTAGTGAAAACGTTAAAAATAAGCGCTGCATTTGTTTCTAATGTTACACAATAGAACTGCGTATACACTTAGTCATTTCGTTTGATAATAGATTTGTTGAAAATATAAAGAAGAACTTGAATTAACTTCCATGGCTAACCCTGGCAATGATGCGACCTATTCCCCTCTCACCCGCACCATCATCTTACCATACCTACATGCTACTTCCGTTTTGTAGCGCTCGTAACCTGAACTTCTGTATATCTCCCGTGTTGGGTCTTCATTCTCTTAACAGGCTTCTGGCCACAGACACCAACATGGAAGTTCTAAGTACGCATCCACGTATACTATAAATAGGGAAACTTAATATTTATAATTAACCACTGAGAAGCAGGGGCTGCTCTGGAAGTAGCGCCTCCGTACCATGACACTACTAAAATGGGAAGAAATGCGTATTTTAAATGTTTTATATAATCCGAATGCAGTTATGGTTACTATTGCCCAAGGCGCAACGAAATGCCTTGCCTAACAACAGAAAACTACAGATGCTGAAGGAAGGAACTATAACTTTGCAACAATGTATTAATATTCTATGGATCGGTGCCACCTCGATTTTGGCACGGTTGAACTGCATTCTAGAGTTCTCTCTGGACACACGGTAAACGGAGGGGCAAAGGGATAGGCCAAATCGGTACCAATCAGTGCCCATCACGGCTATCGTTGGCAGCATGTCAGTTAAGAGTACCAACTTATACATAAACCTAAGATAGTATGATATATTGAGAAGTGAGAAATAAGGCACCTGTTACTAGTTTGCAGTATAAAAGTCAGCTGAAAATTGTTTTGTTATATCATATTAATCATTCATTTCCCATTGTTCATACTTAAAATTAAATTGAACATTATTTTCTAATAATGTTAGGAATTAAATAGGACATTTACGTAATTTACTACTAATGATGGTGTATACAGAATGTCCCCAACATTTAGGGTCAAAATTATGCAGATGATAGCAGTAGCGGCTATTCAGGTGAAGCTAGTGAAACTCCACTTCACCAGTTTTAGTTGTATTAAATACGATGTAGGTGTTTAATTTCTTGTATGCTTAAATATCCAACAACCAGTCGGAAATATGTCTACGAGGGTAGCTAAACGGAAGGGTGAAGGCTATCAGCTAACTGCCTTGACTGGCACTTTAGCCCCAGTTACTTTACGGGACAAAAGATGCAGCTATTTTTGTCAGCCAATATATAGCTGTGTGGAACGAAGAATGCCAGCATAATGTTCCCATTACACAAACATTCAAGTTGGCCAAAGAAAACAGTGTCATACCTAATCAGCTGTACAAACTTTTTTCGCTCGTGATAGCACTACCATCAATGAGCATTTCAGTGGAAAGAAGCTTTTCTGCTCTCAAACGCATGAGACTTATTTGCAGAGCTCTATGGCCCAGGAAAGCTAACATTTCTGGTCAACATCTCCATCCATAAGGACTTGCTGAGTAACCTAGAGAGGAAGTAGCCTTTTCATGACGATATAGCTGAGAAATACGCAACAGAAAGAAGAATCAACTCACCATATAAGAAATAGGTATATTGCATATGATTTTTATGTAATAAGAACTTCACATATGATTTAGGTCAGGAGTCGCCACTGGATAATAGAGACTTCTAAACTGAACATTTTTATATAAGAAGAGTCGCCACTGGATAATAGAGACTTCTAAACTGAGTATTTGGACATAAACTTGTGATCGGAAATTAATATTTCAGACATCAGGCAATTAGAAAATGAATGTAAGGGAGCTTTCTAAGGCTGCTTTAGCTTTCATAAAAAGCTGCCTGGCATTTTCATTTATTATTTGTTTTGTGTAACTAACTGCCTGCTTTCATTTCTTACTTATTTTGTTTGTAATGCATGACTGACTGTCGAAGATGGAGATTTACTCATCAGAAGAACTTGCTAACACACATTTAATGTATGGTGTGGTACACAGGGCTCCTGCCTACTTCGAACATGACGTCCACACTAACGTGAATGTCTTTCCTAATCGCTGTATTGGAGGGGGAGGTCCTGTACCGTGGCCAGCGCGATTGCCGAATCTCAATCCTCCGAAGCTTTTGTTGTGGTGTCACATGCAGACGTTAGTGTATGAAACTCCAATAGAAACCGAAGAACTACTCGCTAGGGTCGTAGCTGCCGCTGTCATTGAGCAAAGCACCAGAGATTTTGGAGGTGCAACAAAATGTCATGCGTCGTCATAATGTATGTGTTGGGACACGTGGTCGCCAATTTGAACAGCTGCTGTGAGCTCTAGTATGGTCAGAGCGAATAGAAGGAGAAGTGCGATCACTGCTGTAGTTCATGTGTTCCGCCGCACAGATGGCAGCGCAGTTGATAGTGCGGTACAATGCTAATACAAACACTAGCGTTTAGCAGGAAATTCATTTTTTTAATTGTTGTTTAACGACTCTGTCAATTGCCGGGACCACATCAGCGTCGCCGGAGAGCCGGAATTTTGTCCCGCAGGAGTTCTTTTACCTGCCAGTAAATCTACTGACATGGAGCTTTCATTTTAAGCACACTTAAAAACCATCGGTCTGGGCCGGATTTGAACCCGCGACCTTGGAATTAGTAGGCCAGTGTCTAACCAACTGAGTCACCCAGAACGACAGGAGATCCACTGGAAAAGTAGCAAAGCAGAAGAATAGTGTTGTTTAACAATGACTAACTCACGCATACACATTCTGACAGCCATTTAGAGAAATCCGAGACAATAATGTTACCATTAGAATGCAAAATGGCATTAAAGGAATAAAGTAAAATATAATTTCCTGTGAATGAAAAGTTAACTTTGCTGCAAGGATAGTACAAGCTACTTGTATTTTGTTCTACAGATAAGAATGTACTCACCAATGTTGAAATCAACTGTTAATAACTTTCAACAATTTCCGAGATGATTTTGCAGCCTTTTATGATAGTAATACCTTTCTTATTTCGTTGAACCGAAAAAAGAAGCGACACTTCATGTAATGCAGAATTAGTTTGGGGACAAGATCCAGTAAATGTTTCTCACAACACCCAATTCCAGAAGCAACACTAATTTGGTTAACACTGTCACAACAATCGAAAAATATATCGCCCCACAAGTTACTTTCATTTGAAAGTTTCTCTGCTAAAACCCTCTCTATTTGCGAAAGAATGCCATATACAGATTTAGAGGGGTAAATATGGCATAAATTGTCTGTACCAGTTTTGTGGTCTTTAATTGTAGTTAAAAGCAAGTAAGTTAACACATGCTTTGAACAAGCTTGTGCTATATACCCACTCAAGTGATATACTAGACATTCTTTAGCGATATCTTTCTGATAATTTCAGGTACATTGTTTTCCCATTCTGGTATTTCAGGTTCCTCAATCTCAATTTCGTCCTTAATTTTGCTCTCTATATTTCTTGTAATTCCACTATTATGGCTCACTATTTCCTTTGCTAATAACTTCATTTGGTTAACGAATGATGTTAAAGGCACCTCTTGCCTATACTCGCAATTGCCTTTAGATGATATTGCTAATTTATTTGGAACATAATTGACTGTAACATATGCAACTGGAGAAAATCCACTGTAGATGGATGATGGTCGGAATATATCTTCTATCTCATACCTTTCTTTTTAGTTGCCTTTGATGTTTTCAAAACTGTATCAACAATTTCTTGTTTTTCAGTTAGGTATTTTGTTCCATCAGATTCATCGATATTGCTGTTACTTCCAGTTAATTTCCTTTCAAATACTTGAATCTCTGCATTGGCTACTTTCAATTGGCATTTTAGTCTAATTATATTACGCTGTTGTTGCTTTAACCTTTTCTTAAGTAGGCCTACTTTATTACTAAAATGTCTACTGGTATTCCCTGGGAGGGGAAGATTAACAGTCGTATTTTGAAGGCCTTCCGCATGATTCCCACTGTCTTCTACATTGATATTTCTTCCAACCCTTTTTGATAGTCACTGTGAAGGAGGTTTACGGGAGTCTATTGGCCGTGATAAGTTTTTAGGAAGATTAGGAAAACGATGTGGAACTGCATGAGGCATTAACTTCCACCTTTGCCTTGCAATCTCAATATTTTCTCCATTAACTATAAATTTGTATAGCTTTATCTAAAGTTCTTATGAAAAATGTGAATCACACACGTAAATATTAGAAGAAAGGCACTTGTCCTTTCTAGATATGGCTCTCTCCCATTTAGAAAACAGTAGTTTATCTTTTGGAGGTGTAAAGAAATGCTACCCTTAGATTTGTCATATCCAGATCTACAACCAGGCACGAAACACATAGGCATGTCGATTATTTCTATAAATTCACAGTTTCATAAAAATTAACCACAATTCATCGCACTGTAACAAACAGAGCAACCATACACAACAATACTCCAATGCAATGCCCAGCGAAAAGCGCTGTAAATAGCCACACTAACGCCTTTGCTGCCACCTGACGGAGGCGCCAGGTAGCTCTTGTATAACCATATGGAACAGCAGTGGAGTGATCACACTTTCTCTTTCTATTCGCTCTGGTATGGTTATGAGTGTCAAAATTAAAGCAGCTTGCAAAATTGATGTTCAAGATCGTGTGGCATCCAAGGCATTCATTTCCGACCAATGATTCGGTGTCTGAAAATGTACAGTTTAGAACTCTATCGCCTGTAGGTATAATTTTGACATTAAAGGTTGGGGACATCCTGTATATTGCATCAACACCTGAGCATCATCTTTCATCCACCGTCGGGTATCCCCTACTCGGTCGTTGAAGGACGTTGTTTAATCATGTTAGAAGATTGCCGGGCACGTAATGCTGGAACTACCAGTGCATTCATACTTGAGTCGCCATCGCCACTGTAGAGGAGATGGGTGTCCTTGTTACATGACCAGACACATTGTGCGTATGACATCTACTCAAATATAGTCTTCACTTACTATTTACCAAGGGAAAAGGAAGTCCCTGACAGGAATGTGCTGCCCTTATCTGTCTGCAAACAGTGCGACAAGGACAGTGAATGTGTGTGACAGAGAACGCAAGCTACACGAGTACAACTATTCAGATAATAATAATAATAATAATAATAATAATAATAATAATAATAATAATAATAATAATAATAATAATAATAATAATAATAATAATAATAATAATAATAATAATAATAATAATAATAATAATAATAATAATAATATTTTGTTGTTTAACGACACTGTCAATTGCTAGGATCACATCAGCGTCGCCGGTGTGCCGGAATTTTGACCCGCAAGAGTTCTTTTACATGCCAGTAAATCTACTGAGATGGAGCTGTCGTTCTTAAGCACGCTTAAAAACTATCGGTCTGGGCCGGATTTGAGCCCGCGACCTTGGGGACGGTAGGCCAGCGTCCAACCAGCTGAGCCACCCAGACCGACAACTATTCAGGAATCTGATGTGTTGCACTCACATGACTTTCTCTACTCTTGTACTAACCATTCTTACAAACTCTCATTCCTCTATCTTCTTCATGTTAGCCGAGATAAACATTTGTACATGTATTATCTTATTGCTTATTTCCTTGTAGGTGCAAGATGAATATGGGAATGCAGTAGGCTTTGTGCGATAGTCAAATGTTTTAAAGCTTTCAAATTCCGTTCTCTTTGCACGGCTAACTCGTTATCTAGCACATACAAGTTGCCATTAGCTTCGTCCTTTTCTGCTCTCGCGCTGTTGCCAGGTTCCTATTTGCATGGTGTAAATATTCAGTCGTTATAAATTTCAGGTTTGAACACATACTATGCAGAATTTTTTCCTCTATCAGGATGTATCCTTTTTAGTCATTATACATTCCTATAGGCCCATATTTCCACAGATTTTTTTTTTTTTTTTTTTTTTTTTTTTTTTTTGTCAGTAAAAGTTCGATATTTTTTGTATAAATAGTTGTAGTACATAACATTCACAGCAGAAAAATGACCGTGAAAACGAAAACATTCCAGTTTATGACGTATTTCGTTCCCTGCAATTTCTTTATGCCCTCCGTCGAAATTAGAGTTATTGTTCTAACAGGAGGCCTCGGAGAGTTGAGTTTTGCGAGACGTGTGAATCAAGAAAGACAACATGACGTGCCGTTCCAAGAATTTGTGATGTGACCAACATTTTCATTAGTGTTTGGCGACAGAGTGTACGTGGTCGCGTACTCTGGACCGGTTCAAACATTCGACCTTCATGCATCAGTTCCTCTATCGATCATTGCCTCATCTCGATATATTCGGAGCATGAACTTGAAATGCATTCTTCTTTGGTACGTGAAACGAAACAAGTATGACATCAACTATAACAATGTAACATAGTCCCAAGTTCAGTTACCTTTTATCACCCTTTGTCACCTTTAATTACAAGGCGTATACAATTCTCACAGTTATGAATTGTGATTCCGTTTTAGAGGAAATAAAGTGGCATAAAAGGTACCTGGACTTGTCATTTGTTAGACAATACATGCAATTTTTAATATTTTCCCAAATTTCTGTGTCTCCTCCGGTTTAGACTCCAAAAATATTTCAACTTACAAATTCTTTTTTTTTCTTCTTCTTCTTCTTTACCTGATTACCTTGCCTTATGTAGGACTTACACCCCTAGGACTTACAAGTCAGTGTCTAGAGTCAGACGTTTGTCGGGGAGCACAGGAACCTATGTACCAGACAGAGTGAACACCTGCAAGTATTAGAGTGAGGAAGTGATTACCCTCCCCTTATATAGGACTTACAAGCCAGTGTCTAGAGTCAGACGTCTGTCAGGGAACACAGGAACCTATGTACCAGACAGAGTGAACACCTGCAAGTATGAGAGTGAGGAAGTGATTACCCTCCCCTTATGTAGGACTTACAAGTCAATGTCTAGAGTCAGACGTCTGTCAGGGAACACAGGAACCTATGTACCAGACAGAGTGAACACCTGCAAGTATGAGAGTGAGGAAGTGATTACCCTCCCCTTATGTAGGACTTACAAGTCAGTGTCTAGAGTCAGACGTCTGTCAGGGAACACAGGAACCTATGTACCAGACAGAGTGAACACCTGCAAGTGTGAGAGTGAGGAAGTGATTACCCTCCCCTTATGTAGGACTTACAAGTCAGTGTCTAGAGTCAGACGTCTGTCAGGGAACACAGGAACCTATGTACCAGACAGAGTGAACACCTGCAAGTATGAGAGTGAGGAAGTGATTACCCTCCCCTTATGTAGGACTTACAAGTCAGTGTCTAGAGTCAGACGTCTGTCGGGGAGCACAGGAACCTATGTGCCAGACAGAGTGAACACCTGCAAGTATGAGAGTGAGGAAGTGATTACCCTTCCCTTATGTAGGACTTACAAGTCAGTGTCTAGAGTCAGACGCCTGTCAGGGAACACAGGAGCCTATGTACCAGACAGAGTGAACACCTGCAAGTATGAGAGTGAGGAAGTGATTACCCTCCCCTTATGTAGGACTTACAAGTCAGTGCCTAGAGTCAGACGTCTGTCAGGGAACACAGGAACCTATGTACCAGACAGAGTGAACACCTGCAAGTATGAGAGTGAGGAAGTGATTACCCTCCCCTTATGTAGGACTTACAAGACAGTGTCTAGAGTCAGACGTCTGTCAGGGAACACAGGAACCTATGTACCAGACAGAGTGAACACCTGCAAGTATGAGAGTGAGGAAGTGATTACCCTCCCCTTATGTAGGACTTACCAGTCAGTGTCTAGAGTCAGACGTCTGTCGGGGAACACAGGAACCTATGTACCAGACAGAGTGAACACCTGCAAGTATGAGAGTGAGGAAGTGATTACCCTCCCCTTATGTAGGACTTACAAGTCAGTGTCTAGAGTCAGACGTCTGTCAGGGAACACAGGAACCTATGTACCAGACAGAGTGAACACCTGCAAGTATGAGAGTGAGGAAGTGATTACTCTCCCCTTATGTAGGACTTACAAGCCAGTGTGTAGAGTCAGACACCTGTCGGGGAACACAGGAACCTATGTACCAGACAGAGCGAACACCTGCAAGTATGAGAGTGAGGAAGTGATTACCCTCCACTTATGTAGGACTTACAAGCCAGTGTGTAGAGTCAGACGTCTGTCGGGGAACACAGGAACCTATGTACCAGACAGAGTGAACACCTGCAAGTATGAGAGTGAGGAAGTGATTACCCTCCACTTATGTAGGACTTACAAGCCAGTGCCTAGAGTCAGGCACCTGTCGGGGAACACAGGAACCTATGTACCAGACAGAGTGAACACCTGCAAGTATGAGAGTGAGGAAGTGATTACCCTCCCCTTATGTAGGACTTACAAGACAGTGCCTAGAGTCAGGCACCTGTCGGGGAACACAGGAACCTATGTACCAGACAGAGCGAACACCTGCAAGTATGAGAGTGAGGAAGTGATTACCCTCCCCTTATGTAGGACTTACAAGCCAGTGCCTAGAGTCAGGCACCTGTCGGGGAACACAGGAACCTATGTACCAGACAGAGCGAACACCTGCAAGTATGAGAGTGAGGAAGTGATTACCCTCCCCTTATGTAGGACTTACAAGTCAGTATCTAGAGTCATACGTCTATAGGGGAACACAGGAACCTATGTACCAGACAGAGCGAAGACCTGGAAGCGGGTGGTCAGCCAAGCACCAGGTATGATGGTGAGGAAGAGGATATGAAATTCAGGCAAAATTTGTGAATGGAAAGGTGATCATGGAGCAATTGGAGGAATGTGTGGCGGGGGAAACCGGAGAAAAGCCGCCCAGACGCCGCTTCGTCCACGACAAATACCACATGCGGGTCCCTGGGATTGAACCCAGAGTGATAGGCGAACGGTATAACCACTCGACCACGGCGCCGCCCAAACCTATAAATGTTTCTTTTTTTCTTGCCTAAATTTTGCAATTTTGGTGTTTCAAAATTAAAAACATGTGCTTAGTAAAGCCTAGAACAATTTTATTTGTTACTTTTTTGTGAATATGTGCAGCACATTTCATTAGTGCAATACAAAAACTGCTCCCAAAGGAACATTTTACAAGAAGAAAAATGATGAAATATTAATGATGATAAAAAATAGATAAAACGTTTTAATGTATAGCTCACATTAAAATCCACGCAACTTTCAAACATGCAGTAGGGTATTTAAAAATGGTGCCCGGAGCAAGTTAGGCATCTTTCTCTTTCACGAATGCCTCGATTAGTCTATTTAATCAAGATGGCTGTTTTCTTTATTTTTATGGAATTTCATTAATACATATTCTTAACAAAAAGTAAGAGTAACGAGTAGAGAAGCTCATGTGAACGTGGTTCTAGGTTAAAAGGCGGGGGATGTTGCTTGTTTGTCGTGACCTTCACTGTAAGGATAATTGGTATTCTGAGGTGTGCTGGCTCATATAAACGGCAGTGCTGGGAACGCTAAGGTTGCAGTGTGCTCAGTGTATCCAACATGAACACCTCGGTAAGTAGTGCGCTGGGCGCCGGCAGGGCGCTAGACGCGTGCTGGCAGTTTCCAATCAAACAGTATTAATTCATTATTCAGTTGTCCAAAGTTATATTTGTTGTGGATAGCAGTATTAATTCGTGGTAAATAAAAATTATTCTTTACATCAAAATTAAAACATTAGTCTAATAATCAGTAATTGATTGCGCATTAAAATCATTTTCGAAGAGGGGCCTAGGCCCCCTTGTCCCCCCACCCTTCGCGTTGCCTATGGCAGTACTTTGGTTTACAGCACACCTAAGTTTTGTCTACTGCACATTTCACTTAATCTTAAATTATTTCTATGTATTACTAAACTTCAAAATACTGAAGCCGCTTGTGATACTCATTTTGAAAACCATTAAATTATAAACATTACGATCGGTTTTAAAAGATAATTTCTTTAAAATATAAGCATTTATATTTTCTACGGCTTACTATAAAAAATATTACGCCTAAGATTTAAGAGGTAGAACTGGAACTTAAAAATTCAATGCCACAACTGGGATTTGAACCACAGACCTTCCGCTTTGCCCACACACGGCTTGTGTGTTTAAAAACACCAACAGTAAGTTTGTTGGCATAAATAAATAATAATTATAATATTACGCCTATTACTTTCTAAACTTTCTATTTTAAAAAACCTGATGTGGTGCACTCACATGACTTTCTCTACTCTTGTACTAACCATTCTTACAAACTCTTATTCCTATATCTCCTTCGTGTTAGTTGAGATAAACATTTGTACAAAGTATCGTATTGCTTATTTCCTTGTAGGTTCAAGGGGAATATTAGAATACAGTAGGCTTTGTGCGATAGTCAAATGTTTTAATGCTTTGAGATTCCGTTCTCTTTGAACACTTAAAAAAATTAACGATATTCCATTTCACGAAAGTTGGTTCTCCGAAACTCACACACACAACAAGGAATATCTCCGAAATGGTTCACCCTACAAGAAAATTTATTTGGACATAAATTGTGTATTTTAGCAAGATCTACAGTTTTTGTAGAGTATGATTTGGTCTATGTCTAACGGTTTACCAGTTATGCAAAAGTCGTCCAGAGTAAATACTACAGGGGCTATAGCCAGAAAATTAAAAATATAAATTTTATTTGTCATACAAATATCTTAAGAATATATCATTTTAATCAAATCGTTAAGTCATTTTCAAGAAAATAAACATTTTCGAAACATTTTCCATGTAAAGGATAGTTTAGGTTGGGACTATTTTCTTCAAAATTTTCGTGTCGCATCCTTGAAAGACGTTAAACTTAAATCACAACTTTGGTTTTTAACCGACTTTTCGTTTTTGGGTTATGTTGTCCAAAGACTGACAGAAACACACAGACGCACGCACATACACGAATCTTTTTCTAAAAATGCTTTTTTAGATTCAGGGGATCTCAAAACATGTATTTCCGGTGAAATCTCGAAATGAATTTTTGGGTGGAATACAATACTTCCTCTACTTACCAGTAGAGAAAGTAAAAATTAGATTTTGTGTTCACATGACTTTCTCTACTCTTGTACAAATCATTCTTATACTTAATCCTATATCTACATCATGTAAATCGAGATAAACATTTGTAGAAATTATCTTATTGCTGTTTCCTTGTAGATGCAAGGGAAATATGAGAATACAGTAGGCTTTAAGCGATAGTCAAATCTTTTAAAGCTGGTCGCTACATGATTGCTTTGAAATTCCCTTCTTTTTGCATGGCCAAAAGATAAACAAAATGAATGACATCATATTTGAGAAAAGTATAAACGTATAAACAATTTCGAAAACTGTTTCATATGAAAGCTAGTTTGGGGTGGAGGTACGTCCTTGAAAACATTCGTGTCACACCCTTGGAAGATGCACAACTTAAATACTAAGTTTGGTACCTAACCAATTAACAGTACTTAAGTAGAAGTGTTGTATTCCACCCAAAAATTCGATGTCGAGATTTCACCGGAAATATATGTTTTGATATCCCCGGAATCCCCCCCCCCCCTAAAAAAAGTGTGCGTGTGTCTGTCTGTCAGTCTGTGGACAGCATAACTCAAAAACGGAAAGTCGGTTAAAAACCAAAGTTGGTATTTAAGTTTAATGTTTTTCAAGGATGTGACACGAAGATTTTGAAGAAAACAGGCCCACCCTAAACTACCCTTTACATGGAAAATTTTGATTTTCTTGAAAATGGCTCTAACGATTTTGATTAAAATGTCATATGTTTGAGATATTTTTATGACAAATGAAATGTATATCTTGAATTTTCTCCCTATAGCCACTGTAGTCGTATTTACTCTGGACGACTTTTGCATAACTGGTAAACCGTTAGAGATACATAATATTTTACTATAATTGCTCCACCCTTGGATCCGCACTTGCTGTAAACACAAGCCGTCAACCACTAACCGTGATACGCCGAAACCAAAGTACACCATAAAATATAGTACCCTTAATATCGACGATTATCTGAGTTTTCAAGATGTATGATAACCCTCGTGAAGACTACTTGAATGTAACGCGGTAGCAGCAATATTCCTAAAACTCCTGAGCAAATATCGTTCTGTTACAACATAAACACGAGGCATGAATCCACATGGTGTTTGTTTTGTTTTAGTCGCAGGTTATCGCGGAGGGATACAAGGGGCGGTTCTAAGGCTGGATGGAGTTATATACAAAAACTATAGATCTCGCTAAAACACACAATTTGTGTCTAAATTAATGTTTTTGTAGAGTGAACCATTTCGGAGATATTCCTTGTTATGTGTTAGTTTCGGAAAACTTAAAACTTTGATGAAACGGAACTTCGTTGTTCATTTTTTTATATGTTAAGTGTGCAAAGAGAACGGAATCTCAAAGCTTTAAAACATTTGACTATCGCACAAAGCCTACTGTATTCTAATATTCCCCTTGTACCTAGAAGGAAATAAGCAATAAGATAATTTGTACAAATGTTTATCTCAACTAACACGAAGAAGATACAGGAATAAGAGTTTGTAAGAATGATTAGTACAAGAGTAGAGAAAGTCATGTGAGTGCAACACATTTTTTACTTTTCTGCTAACTTTGGTCCTATTACTTTTCGTCACATCCTCCCTTCTAACCCTCACTATAGTTAACTTAAACCACTTGCTCGGCTGCGCCGTGGCCGACCGATTAGACCGCTTGACTCTTACCAAAGCGGCCCGAGTTCGATCCCAGGCGTCCGCATGTGGGATGTGTGATGGACACACCGGCGCAGGGGCGGGTGGGGGGTGAGTGAGTGAGTGTGTCGGGTTTAAGGGCCCGTCGACAACTTGGTCATTAGGGCCCCGAGTCCAGAAGTAAAATTACATACCGTCAAGTGTTAAAACATCTCCCATTAAAAACTAAAAATCTACGGTTAAAATAGATAAAAAACCTCTAAACAACTATTAAAACGTTTCATTTAAAATGCTAAAAACAGAAACTTAAAATTGCTACAAAGTAAAAAACACTAAAACGTTAAAAAACCCAAAAATACGGCCATCTAAAAGGCTAAAATCTCTAAAATAAAATATCCTTACACTTGCTTCATAAAATCAATTGTGGAACAAAACCGCAGCACTGTATTTACAGATACTGGGTCGTTGCCTAAAACTGACGACAGTGTAAGGCCCAGGCCAACAGACTGGCGCTCACGAGCGTATCGCGGACAATCAAGAAGGACATGTGCGACGGAGATTGGAATATTACACGTCGTACAGACAGGCTCCGGATCACCACGCAAAAGGTGTCCATGCGTGGCTCGGGTATGGCCTATCCTCAGGCGGGTTAAAACCACTTCTTCCCGCCTGGAATTCCTGCAGCTGGTATGCCAGGGTTGTACCGTGTCCTTGATAGTCCGTAATTGAGTGCCAGATAACGCTTCCCAAGATTCCTGCCAGAGAGCAAATAGATGGCGACGGAAATATTTCTGAGCATCTATATAGGGGAGCGTACGGGTGGAATACTCCGGAAGGCGACATGCAGACTTTGCAGCCGCATCCGCCGCCTCGTTACCCGAAATACCCACATGGCCTGGGATCCACGTAAAAACAAACTGGTATCCGCGAGACAGTAGCTGAGAAATCAACGTCTGGATTTTAACAACCAATGCCGAGGTGCCGATAAACTGTTGCAGGGCCTGGAGAGCGCTAAAAGAATCGGAACAAACTATAAAACTTCCAGGACCTGAACTGGAGATAAAAAGGAGGAAATAAAATATGGCAAACAACTCGGCGGTAAATACTGAACTGGCGTCCGGTAGGCGGTACGTATGAGCGTCACCGTTGTATATAAAGGCGCAACCCGTCGAACTACCCATCTGGGACCCATCGGTAAATACCGGACAGGAAGTCCGGTATCGCCCCAGTAGTTCCGTGAATAGTTGGCGAAACACGGAATGAGGGGTAGCTATCTTAACACAGCCCGACAACTCCAGGTCAAAGCGTGCGCGCTGGAGTTGCCAGGGGGGACATCGGCCACGTGAATGCCGCTCTACGGCTGGCAGTCGAAGGGCGTGTGCAGCAAGCAGTTCACGAAACCGGATACCACTTGGACGGGAGATGGTTGTATTTCGCATATAACGGTGCGCGAGGTCTGGACGCAACACGGGTGGAAACGAAGGGTGACCTGGATGGGCGGCCAGCCTTGCCACGTAAGAACAAAGTAATAAAGAGCGTCGAACAGACAGTGGAGGTTCGCCAGAATCAGCATACAGACAATCGATTCTGCTGGTGCGGAAAGCCCCAGTAGCGAGACGGATACCAGTGTGATGTACTGTGTCTAAAAGCCGGAGTTTAGACGCAGACGCCGCGCCATAAATAAAACAGCCGTAGTCTAATTTGGACCGGACCAGAGAGCCATACAACCTCAACATGACGGTGCGGTCGCCGCCCCAAGATGCCCCAGATAAGACCCTGAGTACCCGAAGCGAACGATCGCACGAAGCACGAAGATAGCGGATATGGTGCTCCCACGTGAGTTTACTGTCGAGGTGTAAGCCCAAGAACTTAAGGTGCGGTACAAAAGGAAGACGTGTGTCGCGGAGATGAAGATCAGGAGGAGGGTGTACTCCTCGCAGTCGGTGAAAGTGTAGACACTGTGTTTTCGTAGGGGATAGCCGAAAGCCCGTGCGTAATGCCCACTCGGCGATGGAGGTTATGGTCAGCTGCAGTTGACGCTCGATGTGCTCCAAACTATAAGAGCGATAGTAGATCGCAAAGTCGTCAACATACAGCGACATCGGGATACCGCTACGAACAACACTAGTGATGCCATTAATGGCAACTGCGAAAAGTGTGACACTGAGGATGGATCCCTGGGGTACACCATTCTCCTGGATATTCTCTTGAGACAGCGTGTTGCCTATACGGACACGAAAACGGCGAATGAGTAAAAAGTTAAAAAGGAAAACGGCTAAGTGACCGCGCAAACCATAACCGTGTAGAGTACGGAGAATGCCATAGCGCCAAGTAGTATCGTAGGCCTTCTCCAGATCAAAGAAGACACCCACGACATGCTGCTTCAGGAGAAACGCATTCTGTATGTATGCCTCCATGCGCGTCAGGTTGTCGACACTGGAGCGATAGCGACGAAATCCGCACTGAACATTGCTCAGCAGGTTATTCGTCTCTAGCCACCACACTAAGCGAGTGTTAATCATCCGTTCCAAGGTCTTGCAGACGACACTCGTCAGGCAGATAGGGCGGTAGCTAGAGGGAAGTGTCCGGTCTATTCCTGGTCGAGGGATAGGGATGACAATGCCCTCTCGCCAGGAAGACGGAAAAACCTGCTGATGCCAGATGCGGTTATACATGCTCAACATGAAGGAAAGAGCTGCAGGTGGAAGATGAAGCAGCATTTGGCGGTGGATGTCATCAGGACCGGGAGAAGAATTCTTTGCTAGGGACAAGGAATGCGCTAGCTCCGCCTCGGTAAATGGTGCATTGTACGGTTCACTTTGGGCACTGTTAAAACTAAGGCCTATCTGCTCCGCAGATTCCTTGATAGCTAAAAACGCTCTATCGTAGCTTTGGGTTTGGCTAGTACAGGCAAAACACTCGGCAAGGGCGTCGGCGATGTCCTGCTCGCTGGTGTAACGGGAGCCCTGTACGGCAAGGCCGGGGATGATCGTCCGGCGACACTTGCCGTACATTCGCCGAACAGCAGTCCACACCTTTTGGGTCGAACTTCGACGGGAAAGAGAAGATACATACTTTTCCCACGATTTGCGTTTTGCGTCTCGAAGTATAAATCTTGCCCTAGCACGAGCACGCTTAAAAGCGACAAAGTTCGCCTGCGTAGGATGTAATGTAAAGATACGCAATGCACGCTTGCGTGCTTTAGTAGCCAAACGGCATTCCTCGGACCACCAAGGCACAGGAACGTGACGAGGTGTAGTGGAACCACGAGGAATGCTGGAATCCGCTGCACGAAGGATAGAGTAAGTAAAATACTCCACCATGTCGTCAATGGTGGTAAAACCATCGTCGGTTAGGTGAATGAGGGAACGAAACTTCCCCCAGTCAGCCTTGGAAATAATCCAGTGAGGAAAGCGTGTTGGCACAGAATTGTGGCCCGATAGGTGAATGCTAATGGGGTAATGATCACTGCCAAATAAGTCGGAAAGTACCGACCAGTCGAGTAGAGGTACCAGTGACGGACTGCTAAATGAAACGTCAAGTGCGGAGTGTGTACCATAGGCAGATGATAAGTAAGTAGGCACGCCAGTGTTTAATAGGACTAGGCCGGACATATGGCAAACGTCTGCTACAAGGCACCCACGGGCATCGTCAATGTCGGAGCCCCAATGAGAGTGCTTGGCATTCAGATCGCCGAGAAAGATGAGCGGTGGCGGAATCTGTGCCAAGAGAGCCCGAAGATCGTTCGTGTGTACGACACTGACCGGTGGCAGATAGACATTGCAAAGGGAGAAACAGAGGCTCTGCAGCTGCACACGCACCGCTACAGCTTGTAGCGGCGTGTTGAGTGGCACACTGGTGGCAGAGATATCATGCGCCACCAGGATAGCAACACCCCCGCTGGCTCGCCTATCAGCTGCAGAGTCATGTCTAAATGCCGAAAAACCACGAAGTTGTAATGCGTGGTTAGGGTGCAAGTGCGTTTCTTGTAGACAGACGATTGATGGAGACCGTTGCGAAACGAGATGCTGTACGTCCGGAACACGTGCCCGGAACCCATTAACATTCCACTGGATTATTTCCATGGTAAAGAAGAATTAGGGATTCGTCTTCATCTTTTTCTTTTTCATCTTTACCTTAACCGACTTCGGACGGGGTAAGTTAAATTCGCCATCGTCTGGTGACTCCGCCGACGTCCGGGAGTCTGAAGATCCCCGGCGGCTCGCTGAACGAGAGCGGGAGCGGGACTTCATGGACGATGTGCGACTGCTGGCGCGACCAGAAGGCCTAGAATAATGGCTGTCAACAGGCTGGCTTCGGCTAGTTGTCTTGTGAGCTGGTGTCTGCACGGCTATAGATGTAGTAGCAGGTGCAGCTGTGGCACGAGACAGTGAAGGGGTATTCGCAGGTAGGTCAGTCTGTGTAGAAGCATCTGACACAGGAACGTGCTGGATCGCTACGCTGCTGGCAGGAGCGCGTCGGGCAGCCAAGGCATAACCTGTGGTGGTAGCAGGTTTCAGCTGCTCAAACCGACGACGCGCTTCTGGAAACGTGAGATGTTCTTTCACGCGCAATTCTTGTATGCACTTCTCATCCAAGAACTTCGCACACTGACGCGAGCTGGATGGATGCTTCCCTTCACAGTTCACACAGAGGGGATCCCGTGTACATGTCGGGTTCTCATGGGCTGCTAAACCACAGCGCTCACATATAGCAGGATTATTACACAGGGTCTTAGTATGGCCGAACCGTTGGCACCTAAAACAACGCATGGGGTTCGGCACATACTGGCGTACGGCGGCACGTTCGTAGCCACAAAAGATGTACTCGGGCAATTTAGTTCCTCTGAATGTCAGGAACACCGTACGCAAAGGTACATCCTTGCCATCCTGCTTTCGGGTAAGACGGTAAGCCTGACACACACGCTGGTCGGAGAGACAGGTGGTAATCTCATCGTTCGACAGATTGTCCAGACTGGAGGTGGTGACAACTCCCCTACATGTGTTGAGCGATTTGTGTGGGGCTACCCGAATTGGGTAGGAGCCCAACAAACTCGCCTTTAAAAGTTTCTGGGTCTGGTCTGCCGTGTTGGTTTCGATCAACAGCGTACCGTCTCGAACTCTGGTCGCGTTCTTAACCGGGCCACATATTCTGTCGACTTCTCGTTTTATATAAAATGGGCTAAGGTCCTTTATCGTTTTCCCGTCACATGCCAAAGTCAAAACCAAGAAAGGGTCAAAGGAAGAGGGGTTGCGCGGAGACATGATTATTTGGACCCCCATCCGGAACTGTCGGCGTCAGCCTGCCATCCGGGGGTCAAAGGATAAAAGACACCAAAATCTCCACGGTCTGTGCCGCCATGGAGACCCCTCCATGACTGACCTCAAGGCGTACTTCAGAGGAGCTACCCTCCGATCTCCACTGCTTGTCCGCATGGGTAAACCGTTCACCACGTGACACCCCGGTTTTATGCCCCCACCACAGGAATAACCGCCTGTGGCTCCCCGCTTTAGCACACGCTGCCTCAACGGAGTCAGCGTGGATTCAGGGGACTTCGGGTTGATTACACCGGGGCTCCGTCAGCGGTAACACGTCCGGCCGGTGATACTAACCCGACGGCACGCGGCCGTCGGGAGATTAACACCGGCCGTGCCCTCAAGGAGCTACGTGGGTGTACATGACGTGTGGACGGGCTCCGCACCTAAGGCTACACATGGGGGCAGTGTGAAGGGTCCGCACAACCTTCGCGCCTGAGACCTCCGAAGAGCACACAAGTCGGGGGCCGCGCTGAAAACCGTGGGACAGGACCACGGAGATAGGAAAGATCCCTGCTGGTGAGACAGGAGTTATAAAACAGAGGCCTTACTAACTAATAATCGGAATAAACCTAGAAGAGGAAGAGGGTGATATAAAAAGCAACATAAAATGCTGCACGTGGCACAGTTAATGAAGGTGGAGGGGGTGAAGTGATAGTGAGCAGCTCGGGGCCCCGGGTGCGCCAAACCCGGACCTACCGTGGTAGGTTCCCCTGGGGGAGTTTGATTTCGGAGTCCTCTTCTCCTAGATGAGTCGTCGACCAAGACTAACGAGCCTCATCTACCCGTTGGAATGTTCTTAGCTTCCCCTCACCTCTTGCCTACCAGTGGTCACAAAGACACACGTAGCAGGCCGTCTGGTTCGGGTACTGAGCCCCTCCGCCACGGCAAGGCGACACTCCTTCGGAGGGGGGGGGGCGGGTGGGTTTTCTCCGGTTTCCCCCGCCATCATTCCACCAATTGCTCCATCATCACCTTACCTATCATCCACTTCCTTGCTCTCACACCAGGCTTCGGGCTGATCGCCCATCCTGGCTCCTCTGCATGATCAACTCCGGTTACGAAGAACACATAATGGCCGGGAGGTCCCACTCCCCACCACTGGATCCCGCTCATGACACCTGTAGGGGACAGAGGTGGGGGATGCAGCAGCCGGGCGACAGGCCCAGAACTTGTTCCCTTGTCACCCAGCGCGGGGGAGCAGTTTCTTTTCTTTGGTTCCCCATACATGGACATCGGCAGACTTTTAGGGGGCAGGGCCGCATGTTGCAAGTTTGCAATCAAACAATATTAATTCATTATTCTGTTGTCAAAAGCTATAGTATTTGTTGCGGGTAACTGTACTAAATAGTGCTCAATAAAAATTGTTCTTTACATCAAAATTAAAACAACAGTTTAAGTCAGTAATTGGCTGCAAATTAAATTCATTAATTTCCAAGAGGCAGCCACGTCCCTCCCCCCCCAACTCCACCTTTGTGATGCCCATGTTTCTATATATTAGTACATTGTTATTATATCACACCCACTTGCCTGTGATGTCATTTTTCCAAATATGTGCAATGGTTTGTGTGATACCTGTATCACGGTCCTCCCATTCAACTTCTTGATATATCTTTTTCTCTAGGGTGATTGCCCCTTAGTTTTGGAGTATATTTTATTGATGAGCAGTTTTTATATCAAATGTTGGCTATAAGATGCCTTAAAATAGCCAAATGCCCAATGCCGCATTTAAATTTAAGTGGAAAAATATTTCTTGTAATGACAAGTATTGTTGTTTATCAGTTTTCCAGATTTACATGGAAGTACTGCTGCTTTACAGTCCCTATTTTGCTACATTCAATTATTTTGCGTACTGATTCTTATGGCATGGACATTAATAAAGTAATAAAGGCTGCAAAAAAAACTGCATATTGATGCATGCATCAATAATTCAACCAATAAAAATAAGACAATATGGAATATAATAAAAAAAGAAACTGCCAGTAGTAAAGCATGTCATAACAGTAAAAAAGTCTCGCTAAAGATTTCTAATGTCATAGTTGATAATCCAGTAGAAGTTGCCAACATTTTCAATAACCATTTCATTAGCATTGCAGATAAAGTAACAATTACACAGCCAAATAACAGTAAAATATGCACTAAACTAAACAGAAATGAAAAAACTATTTTTCTTAAGCCAGTCACTAAAGATGAATTAAGTAAAATAATTAACTCAAAAAAGGATAACTTTTCAGCAGGATATGATGAGATACCTGAGTGTGTAATTAAGTCTTGTAAGAATAGTTTAATAAATCCCCTATTGGAAATATGCAATACCTCCCTGTCAACTGGGATATTTCCTAGTAAGATGAAACTAGCAAAAGTTGTTCCTGTATACAAAAAAGATTATGTAAACAATATAAATAATTATAGGCCAATTGCCATTCAATCAGGTTTTTCTAAAGTTATGGAATCGGTTATGTATAACAGGATTGCTCCTTTCATGGAAAAGTTTGTATTTAGTGATAAACAAAATGGTTTCCGGAAAAACAAATCCATACTAAATGCCTTTTATGTGTTCATTAAGGGAACACTGGAAGGAATTGAAATTGATGATACAACAGTTGGTATATTTATGGACTTGAGTAAGGCCTTTGATTTAGTTGACCATGACATATTATTGACAAAATTGGAAGCCTATGGAGTGCGTGGGATAGCGTATGAATGGTTCAAGTCTTACATAACTGACAGACAACAACTAACTGCAATAACTCGAGATAATAACACTGTAAAATCTGAAACAAAGTTAGTAAGGTGTGGAGTTCCTCAAGGTTCAAATCTAGGCCCCTTACTTTTTCTAGTGTACATTAATGATCTGCCAGTGAATATACCACATGTTGAGACTATATTATATGCAGATGATACTAATTTTATTCTCAAAGGCAGTAATCCCATTGATCTACAAGTTCAAGCTGATAGTACAATGAAAAATATGGAGAAATGGTTAGCAGCAAATAAACTAGTGCTAAATGGAAAAAAGTCACACTGCATGTGCATCACAAACTCTAATAGAAGTACTAAATCACTAGGACCAAAAATTGTATATAGCAAAGAAACCATACAATATGTCTCCGAAACAAAATTTTTGGGAATCATAATTGATAAACACTTAGATTGGAAAAGTCATATTAAGAATGTTACAGCAAGAATAAATCGAGTTCATTATGTAATATATGTCCTAAAGAGCATCAGTAACCTACAAACACTAAAAATGGTTTACTTCTCTTATGTACAATCTGTGCTTGCTTATGGTATATTTATATGGGGATCCAGTAGCGAAATAAGTGCGCTATTCATAATGCAAAAGAAAATACTTAGACTAATGCTAAATTTGCACAGGACAACATCATATAAACCATACTTTCGGCAAAATCACATTCTTACGCTGCCAAGTCTGTATATTTTAGAAACTGTTTGTTTTATAAGGGACAATATTCACTTATTTAGCATAAACAACACTGTTCATACACATAGTACCAGAAATAGTAATAAAATACACATACAGACTGCCAGAACAACAAAAAAGGTAAATTCCATACTGCATAGAGGCATACACATGTATAATAAAATCACAAATAGAATCCACAGTAGCAGTCAAACTAAGTTTAGGGAAGAATTTAGAAATTTTCTAATTGAGCAAACCTACTACAGTGTGCAGGAGTTCTTTGACTCATTTTCTGAATAATTTTATCTGTATTACTGTAACACTGTCTCTGTATATATATATATAATTTGATTCACTCTCTGAATAATTTTATCTGTGTTTAATCTGTAGGCTATATATATATATAACTTATACTCTTATGACTGTAATGCTGTCTCTGTTATTATTATTTGTATTCATGATATTGTTTAAACCAATATTATTTGTATTCCCTATTTAAAAATTGACGAAGCCATGAATTTGTAAAAAAATTCTTACGGTGAATAAAGACATACATACATACATACATCTTGTTTTGTATTTCAGCAGTAATTGGGTTTACTTTGCTTTTGCACCAGATGTTGAAATTCCTTTTCCATGGAAGTTGTAATCCCGGTCTACCCCATTAGAAGAGGGTGAAGTGCAATTTTTTTAAAAGGAAATCAGTATACTACGCATATTTTAACTCTATTGTGGAATGTTATTTTGCGGGAATTCAGTGGAATATAATTGAATATTTCCTATACAAAAGTTATATTTCCAATATACATTGGAGACATTCTTGCAACGATCTGTTTAGAGGACTGAAGATATTCACCCTACCTTGAATATATATTCCTGATCCTAAATTCTTTGTATGCAATCGATCCACATTTATAGCAAACAATGAAATTAATGAGATTAACACTAGAAAAAGAACAATATATGTCCATCCCAGAGCAAAATATTTTGCTTTCAGAAACCACAAAAATATTTAATCTTCTTCTCAGTGATCTTAAGGGAAAAGCTGACAGTTTAAATACTTTTAAAATTACTGCTAAGGAGTACCTATGCTCAAAATTATTTTATTCTGTTCAAGATTATCTAAATGACAAATTATCCTGACAATGCTTATGTATCTAGCAGTCTTAATGACAAATTTACATTTGATACCCGTTCCAAAGCCACTTAAATGTTGTTGTTGTTGTTGTTGTTTTCTAGTGCCTTGCATCTGGCAATGAAGCCATTAGCATTCGTGCTTTCCAATACTTTTGAACTGCAGTTTCTTCTGATCTTAATGCTTCACAGGTCTTCAAGTGGTCTTCGTTCATTTCTGCTGGATCGTTACACAGGACACATATTGGTGAGGCTGAGATATCTATTCTGTAGAGATGACTTGCTAAGCAGTCGTGATTTGTCAATAGTCGGAAGGCTGCAACCGCTGTTTTCCTTGGTCTCTGGGGGATTATATCTGGGTTGGAAAGTAGTGTAATGGCACTTAAATGTACATGTATTGAAAACTGGCAATAGATTCTATGCATTGTTTACTCTCACCGATCCATCTCATAACTGGAACCCCCCTCCAGAATGAATTTCTAAATATGTGCTTGGATACGTTTATATGTTTGCTAAATTACATTCCTGTAACAATCTCTTAAATGTCTCCTTAATTAAGACATAAACGGTAGAGTAGGGTGCAGAAGGGATTCAACACAGCAGAAATTATCATCTATACACTAACAATTTAAATTATACAATGAAATCACATCCACAGTATCCACAAATTGCAAAAAAAAAAAAAAAAAAGAGAAAAAGTAATGTAAATGGAACACATCTGATTTGATGGACTCCAAACTAAAGCACTGTATTATTTCAGGTTGCAGTAGCATTGGTGCTGGCGCTATTGGTGGTGCTGGGGCACGGTGCACCACGTCCAGACTATCTGCCATTGGTGTACACGCCAGTAGGATACTCCAACTATATATCGTCACCCCTCTACACAAGCTATGTGCCATACACATACAACTACGCTGTACCTGGTACGTCACTTACTTAGAGTGACTGACATTTATGTATGCCTCAGACATGATCTAACTCTGTTTCTTTGTCCACAGGATATCCATACGTCTACCCTTATGTGTACATCTGAATGTAGCTATTACACCAAATAATAAACAACATCAATAATATGTGTTTTACTGTTTCCATACCTCTCTTTCCCTCCATATTAGTTGTGTTCTCTAACCAGTAATAAAATTGTATTTTCTGGACTGTTATTAAAATTTCTAATATGTTAAACATCATACCTTTTTTTTCTTTATTTCTCAACATAATTTCAAGAAAGGTTATACATTTGTCATATCGGTGTTTTAATTTAATTAAACCATCTCTGTAGTGCAATTTATCATGATCCTCAAAATAGGTGTTTACTGCATCAATGACCTCTTCGTTGCTGTGAAATCTTCATCCTCGAAGACATTTTTTGAGGTTCAGGAACAGGTGGTACTCACTGTGTGCTAGATCAGGCGAATAGCGTGGATGTTCAAGCAATTCAAACTTTAATTCACACATTTTTCCCATTGCAATGACTAAACGATGTACCTGAGCACATTCGTAAAGAAACAAACAGTTTTTTCTTTGCCAAATGAGGTCTTTTACTTTTCACCTCATCACTCAAACATTGCAGTAAGCTTGCGCAGTAGTCACCAGTGATACTTTTACCCTTTTCCATGCAATCAATAATAATAATTCCAATAATTCCCCGTGCATCCCAGAAAACACTCGCCATAATCTTGTTAGCTGACAAAATTGTCATTGCCTGTTTCAAAGTTGGTTCACCTGGCGCAATCCACTGTTTTGACTGTCATTTACTTTCTGGAGTGTAGTGATATATCCAAGTTTCATCCATGGTAATAAGTCATCACAAAAATTCACTGGGATTTTTATGGTAGAGCTCCAAATTCTCAACATAAACAGTTTTTCTTTGCATTGATCAGGTGTCAACAAACGTGGCACCCATCTTGCACAGACCTTGTGAAAGCCCTAAACATTACTTAAAATATTACCTGTACATTCTTCTTTTTCGCAATTGGGATATATTCTTCACCACTCTGTCCTCTATGTGATCTGCAAGAGGAAATGGATCGAGACCACCTTCAAATATGCCCGGCAACTTCTAATGCCCCATCCATCAGTGAAAAATATTGGACAGCAAGAGGATTAATGACTTCATTGTCAGAAATTCAGCATTAGCTAACAACAACACATTCTTTTGCTATGTTTACAGCCTCTGCTATCTTAATCTGCAGTCTTTCAGTACTAATGATAATTTTTCTCAATGATCTCTGGAGTTATGACTGCCACAGGGTGTCCAGAGCGAGGCTCATCACTAGTGCTTGTACGTCCCATTTTAAACTCTGTAACCCACCTTTTAATCATTGTATATGAAAGGGCAGAATCTTTCAATGTACTGCCCATTTCCTCCTTGATTTCTTTAGGCGTTAATCCTTTCAAATGGAAGTATTTAATCACTGCTCATTTTTCCAAATCCTCCATTTTCGTGAAATGTCTACACTTGTCTTGTTTAAAATGCTGTCATTCAAAAACTAAACAAGCTATTGACCTGTAACTATGGATACAAGCTAGTCTAGAGTTAAACTATATGATGCTATATGTCAAACTGACCCAGTGGCACCATCTCTATGTGAGACCTGGGACTTATCAGCCGAATCTCGTAGAAATGTCAGTGAAAATAAACTAAATTTTGAAACAGTAGAAGGCTACAGAGAGGTTTAAATGCCCCACTGTCTATGTGACAGCCAACACACTGAAAAGGTTAACAGTTTACTCAAATTCTAAAACCAACTATAAGAGTAATAGCAACTTCATAAATCATTTAACTGGAATTGCTGTTGTACATCTTGGACCAAATCACTGATTTAAAAATTTCATTGAAAACTCATTAGATATATTCAACTTCCTACAAACATGTCTAGCAACAAATAGGGAAAAAAACTAAAAACAGCTATACTAGCAACATCACAGCTTAAACAATTTATTGGAGGAAAAAAGACTTATTGTAAACTATGGAAAGAAACCAACTGAAACAGCACATAATCGTAACACCTAACAGATCCATAAATTGCTTAAAGAAGGGACAAAGTACTGTTATGCAAAATATTTCTGGAAAAAAACTAAAACGTTGACAAAACAAATGGAAAATATACCATTACTTCAGAAGAAAAAGAAGCTTACATTTTCTCAGAAATCCTTCAAAAACAACTGCAACCTAATCCTTCAAAATATTTATGGTTTAATGAGAAAATAACAGAAGAAGCTCTGAAAATCTCTATGGCTTCACAAACATAATGATGTTCAAACATATAGATAACTTCAATAGGAAGGAAGAAACAATGCGCTTAAATAAAGCTTGGCATCCAGCATTATACAAAGCATGCAAAACACCTGACCAGAGACAAATTCAAAATCATACGCCAGCTTCAGCTACAATAAATACCAGCCTTTCAACAACAATCGACAACAATGGAAGCCCCCACTTTAAGTCAGCCCATGCAGCAGCCAAGCCAATAAACAAAGACCAGACCAACCGTCATATGCCCACACATGCTAAGCATATAAAACCTGTGAAACCAAATGGCTCCGATCAGTTTGCCAAAAGTAGCAGAGTACTGCGTCACACCACTGATGATGTTCGACGCAGTTTCGAACAAAACATATGGAAGCAGAACTTCCACTAGACCATGGCCTACAAGCCCGAATATTCATTCTATATTATTATTTATTTAGGCCAACAAACTTACTGTTGGTGTTTTTAAACACACAAGCCGTGTGTGGGCAAAGTTTGAGAGGTAGAACTGGAGAAATACGAACCGGTTTGAGAATTTAATGCCATTCTGGCAGTTTGTCACAATAGCTCAGTGGTTAGAGCAGCCGCCTGGTAAGCGGAAAGTCTGTGGTTCAAATCCCAGTTGTGGCATTGAATTTTTAAGTTCCAGTTCTACCTCTCATTGATTCTATATTTTATGACACTGGCCATGAAAACTTATGCAATTTGATGAATAAATTAATGTTTCATATAATATATTCTGCAACTTTTTTAAGGTCCTTATCTTGTGATAACACAGATATTACAAATATTTTGTAGCAATGAAGATAACGATATGTGAAAGTTTTCAGGAAATCTGAGACATCAAAACTCAGGGGTACTCCATGGAATGTACCTTCTGAAAAAAACTGGTGTCTTCATTACTAACACATGTAAGCACTTACTGGACACCCCTCATACATATATTGCAATAGATCTTTTTTCAAAAGAACATAAAGGAAACAGGCTGGAGGTAAACAACATCTTCTTCAATACATTGTTTTTGTGCCTATTGAGGCAGAATGATGAACCAAAGCTCAAATGTACTTGCATCAACGAATAAATACATGTCAAATTTAACACCAAGAGTACCTTTACAATCTTCTTCATTCCTGCTTTTCAATCCATCCTTTAACAATGAGTAAATAACTGTTTATTGTGTCTTATTGCTAGAACAACTGACCATGCATTACAGGTACATTCACTGCGAAAATGAAAAGCTGCCTTTACAACTCAGTGTTTGGGTTGCAGCTTTTTAAGGCAGAGGCACTGCAAGGCACAGAACACACACACTATCGACCAAGTCGCAGGCAAACCCGAGAAGTACGTGGAACATGACGCACTGTTAGGGAAATTCGAGTGGAGCGGCTGCAACATTCCCCAGGCTTGTATTGAACACTACAGTGCTCCAGATTGGCCTCATCCCCACTCAAGATGTCACAGTCTCTCTCTGCAATAGAGTGCTTGTATCGCAAGTACATGTCATCCTGCAGAACAACAAGACTACGTTGCTCTAACAGAAGCGACGTAACCTGTGAATATACACACAGTTTAACTCATTTTCACCAATGTGATTGCAAACAAGCAAATTTCCCCTAACATGATTCAATCAATTTTATTAATGTACTAAACTTAACAAAACAACAATTTTTACTTTCTCTACTACATATAGTAGAGGAAGTACTGCATTCCACCCAAAAATTTGATGTCAAGATTTCACTAGAAATATATGTTTTGAGGTTCCCTGAATAAAAACAAAAAAAGCATTTTTAGAAAAAGGTGTGCATGTGTGTGTGTGTGTGAGAGAGAGAGAGAGAGAGAGAGAGCGATATGTGCGAGGAGTGTGGTGTGTGCGGGGCAGGTGTATGTGCAGTGTGCAGACGATGCGGGGTGCACGGGGGAGTGCAGGTGGCGGTGCACGTGCATGTACGAGGGGCATGCATGTGTGTGTGTGTGTGTGTGTGTGTGTGTGTGTGTGTGTGTGTGTGTGTCAGAAACAAACTTAAAATTAATGCAACATTTTTTGAGGATTTTCAAGAAATATCCCTTGCAGAAAGGGTGGTGTATGTTACAGATAGAACCACGTACTTACCAGCGATGAAGACCGTTCATCCTCCTGGTCATGATGAAAGTCTAGCAAAGTGTGGGAACCACAGCTTATGGTTGTGACTGTTGGGTAGAACAATGGTCCATCAAAGTGAGGCTACAAAAGCAAAAAAATATTGTTGCATTCACATCCCTTTCTCAACTCTCTCTTCTATAAACTGTACTTACAAAACCTTATTATTCTATTTCATCTTAATCCACATAAGCTTTAAATTTACAATTATACATTTGGTTGTAGGTATAATAGGCGTATAGTAAACTTAAGCAATAGACAAATCTTTTCAAGGCCAGTTGCTACGTGAGGGCTTTGACATTCCATTCTCTACAGAGGTGGACACAGGATTTGTTTTCGGGAGGGCGGGAGGATCTGATGAAATGCTACAGTTAGAAAATCTGGAAATGTCGTTGAATGCATAAACATATAACAGATAATTGTCTTACATAGACAAAGAATCTGAACACATTTGTGAATTAATGTGAAATCTTTTTTTTTTCTTTTTTCTACGTCCTTAATACTTTCCATGGGGGGATACAACCCTGCCTATTTCCTGCCCCTTGGATCCACCCCTGATTCTCTTTGCATGATCACGACATGAAAAACATAAATAACAACTTCCTATTTGAGAAGAGCATATGTGTACTAAGATTTTGTGTTTCTCTTAATTTACGAGACATTATTTAGACATAAATTGTGTGTTTTAGCAAGATCTACATTTTTATATAGTAAGATTTGGTCTATCTCTTATGGTTTACCAGTTATGCAAAAGTCATCCAGAGTAAAGTGTTTCACAATGAAGACAGCTTTAGAGGCTATTCAAGATCTGCATCATATTTGTCATGAAAATATCTTAAACATATGGTACCTTAAACAAAATTATTTGAAAAGTTATTGAGAAAATCAATATTTTCCAAAATGTTTCAATATACAGGGTAGTTTAGCATGGGGATTCTCTTGAAAACTTTGTCACATCCTTAAAAAATGCTGAACATAAATACCAGGTTTGATATTTGGTAGTTATTTTTTTGTTACTTTTTTTTTTAATTAACGTCCTCCAATGAAGTGCCAAGAGCTTTAAGTTACCTGACATTTGTCTTCTCAAGATAAGGGAAAATCTCAGTAAAAAACCTTATCTGGATAACTCACCCTAAGCAAGATGTGAACTCGTTACCTCTTGGATGTGAGGTAGACATGCTATCACCACGCTACAGAGACAGGCTTGAGTTAGTTGCTCACATATACAAACAAACAAACACATACCTTTTTTTAAAACTGAGGTAAACGAAGCTCTGGAAAAGAGGCTACAGATGATAAGTAACAACAGAATAACTGAAGCACTTAGATTTGGAAGAAGAAACATTCTAGCATAATTTGTAAGTACACACACAACTTACAACATATTGAAACAGACCAAAAACCTGAAAGGAACAAATATCTTTATCAAAAAGCACTTATATGACCAAAGGCAGCAAATGAACAAATTAATATGACAAGGAAGACAAGCAAAAAGTGTGGGGAAACAGGCATACATCCGAGGTTTAAAATTATGGACAGATAGACAAATTGCAGAGGAAAAGAATGAACTAAGAGACACAGTAGTGGAAATTGAAGAAGTAAGAAGTCAGGAAACACAGAAAATAAATAAATCAGTCATATCATATTCCAAAGAATTGCTGAGTTGGGAAAGGCATACCTTTACCTCAAGAGCAGATGCGAGAGGAAAAAGAGGATAAAATAGCAAGTGACAAGGTGACAGTGAAGAAAAAGAAGAGACTATGATTGGTTACAGCAATTCAACAGAGGAAGAAGATGGAAGTGGGAAAAAAGCATAAGTTACCAGACGATGAGGAAACAGTGAGTGGCCCTGTAAGCGAAAATATTAGTGCAAATTACTCAAATAACAAAGGGCCAATTTCAAAGTTGAGTGGAAATAAATTGAGTAAGCAAGAAGATGTGGGGTATGACTAGGTGGAATGGGAGGATAGAGAAACAGACACTATGAATGTGGGTAGAACAGGATGGAAGAAGGGTGAACAAAAAAGATAAGCACATATTTGGAAGAGTACCTGGGTGATCGAGCTTCGCTTTGCATTCCCCCCCCCCCCTTTTCATGAAATCTTGTTTTTTGGGAGAAGATACTTATTGAGATAAACTTGAAAAGCAAAATATTAAATAAAATTTTTTGTCACAATTGTTAAGTCATTTCCGAGATACAAGAGGTATAGATACACAGAAATATTTCATAAGCACCATCATTTCAGCCGTAAAATGTAATACGTTATATTTCTATTTCAAACATATAGACGGGACAAGCTGTAACACATAAACTAATTTGGTTAGGTCAACTTTCTTACTGTATTCTGATTATACTGTATACTGTATTCTGTATTTACTTCCCTCTTGAGCACCTCTTTGTCCAAAGAAAAGCCTCTTACCATTATTCCTTGTCCTGGAACATATTCATTTACCAACACATGGTTTGGCTGTTTCCCTCCAAACACGTCAAGTCTTCCAATACGATCTGTCAAGTCCTGCAACCACTGAAGAAAGCGACAATTAGGACTCTCATAACAATTATGAAAACATCACCAAGAGAGATGACTAAACACTTACGTGTGGAAGTTTTTCAGCAATCATTCCTTTTGGATGTGGTATACCACCCCAGTTCTGTAATCGTCTGTGTGATAGCTGAGTCCATTTGGGTTTAGGGGCAGAGTTGACATGATCTATTATTCGCTTCTCTTCTTCCTCAGTGATAAAGTTTGGTATGTAGTACACTGAAGGTGGTGCCTGTAACATACAAGACAGCTCAATGCTTCAACTTAAGCTTCTTTCACACAATCGTAATGAAGTACTGCTCATAAGCTACATGTATTTGAGTACTCCTACCACCACAAACTCTTATGAAGCTTACCAAATAAGCACTGTATTGAAATGCACTAGTCACATTTTTCTCCCATTTTCTCTCCAACACCTTCACTCGCTCTCTGGGCAACTTATACAGGATGGAACGGAAGTCATTAAATTCCTTCTAATATGTGCTTCATAAAAGCATTACAAACAAAAAAGTCGAATGGTATTTTGTTCTTTAATCAGCTGATTTCAGAAAAATAAATGTTTTTTTATCCAAATTGGATGCGTAATTACACAAGAATGTACAAAGATAACAGTTTGTTACTTGTAAGATGCGTAGAGTAACTTATTTCTGACATTGCTTTGGTAGTAATTATGGAACATCACACAGGGTTTCGAAATAATTAATCACTTAAAAGACATGAAGGAATACTCCAAGCAGCTCTTTCAGGCGTGAAGTAAGTTCACAATGTTGCATTGAGGTTGGTCAGGGAATTGAACTGGTTTGTGGATGTCAACAGGTCAGATGCTTTCGCATTCGTGTAGTGTTTTAGGAGCTTGTGATTGGCCTACACTTGCACAGTAAGCGCAGAAGGATAAGGCAGGGTATGTCTTTATGTTCTCAAAATGCAGTTAGGAAGTTTATGTACTGAGCAAGGGAAAGTGACCATCCATGCAATCTGCAGTGTTGCCAGCTTGTTTTCGACAAAACTAAAACATCTCTAAAGGAAATGGTCAGAGACAAAAATGTAAGGTACAAAATGTGTTCCAAATACCGAGATCTACCACTGGTTTAAATTAATGTAATGACTTCCCTTCCACCCAGTATTTAATGTGATTTTTTGAAAACCAGTAATAAAACTGTTTCTTCTGGAATGTTAAGAGGTTCAAAAGTACAATATCTTGTGCCTCTTCTGTTAAACTTGCAATGTGATCAAAACTATACTGTTTGTGCTGTTTATATACACAATTAAGATTTGTTAACAACCCCAGTAACAGTAACCAGAACAGCAATGAGAATAGGAAGTATGGCAGCACTCAATAGTTTGGTTCAAAACAGCCCAGTAACAAGAATGGAAAGGCATATTACTGATCAGGCTATCAACAGAAAGTGGAGATCGATATTTCACATTGGGAATTCATACAAAGTCTGTCTAAAAAGTATCCAACCTTAATTTTTGCCACGCAAAGTAGTGATGCTATGGAAAAGCCACTCTGCATGGTGGCAGGAGGAACCTTAATGCGCATACTTGAATTTTCTCACTGCATTCACATGTTTAAGTTGCTGGCTGCAGGTCGTCAAGTGAGGTGCTGTTGTAAGTGTTTGTCAGATTTAGTTTTCTTGCAAGATGACTGAACAAATTGACCAAAGAAACTACATTAAATTTTGCCAAAAATTAGGTGATTCCCAAAAAGAAACAATTTGTAAAATTTGGAGATGATGCTATGGGGGTAACACAAATTAAAGAGTGATTTAGCTGATTCAAAAATGGCCACACTTTGGTGGAGAGTGATGAGCATCCCGGGGGGCCATAAACCACTCAAAATGCTCCTGTTGTTGAGAAAGTAAGAGATCTGATACTGGTAGATCAACGTTTGACCACATGAGAGAATGCCGAAGACATTGGGATCAGTACAGACTCTACACATACAATTTTGCGTAATGCAGCTTGGCGGAAAAGATCAGAACTCTGGAGGGCAAAAACTTGACAGTTGCATTATGACAATGCTCCACCACAATCATCACAACTGATCCACACTTTTTTGGCAAAACATGAACTTCCAGTCATTCACCAACCTCTCTACTCTCCAGACATGGCTCCTTGCGACTTCTGGTTGTTTCCGAAACTGAAGACGCCATTGAAAGGATCCCATTTTGAGAGTAGAGAAGAAATAATGGGGAATGCAACAGTGGAATTGAACACCATACCAAAAGAAGCTTTCCAGAAGTGGAAGGAGTAATGGGCTAAGTGTGTGACTGCACAAGGGGACCACTTTGAAGGGGATTAGGGTCCCAATCCCATCAGGTAAATAATCTATTCTTCCTGATCATAGACATACCTCATATCTTTCTGACCAATGATATATTTTCTAGCTTGCGACTAAAGAGAGCTCTAGTGGCTGTTTCATGACAGGATTGCGTGGCCGCTAAGTCTACTGGCTACTTCAAGGTCAAACCTGGTTGTCATGACAACAGACTGCTGTGCCACTCCCCTATCACATGCGTAGCACATGCTGAAGGAATTGTCAGAATACCCAAGTTACGTTAATTCAAGTATGTTCAAAGCTTACTTTTATGCACACTTCTTGTTAACCGAGACAAACCTTCAATATACATTTACACATAACATTGTAGATATACAAAAGGATAAGAGTTTTAAGAAGTGGATTACTATGTAATGAAATTCTATGTTCTTTGTATGACCAGGAGAAAAGGGGCATACCTACTTACCACTTCATAAAAGTATAAGTACTTGAAAATTAAACTGCATAACAAAGACTATGTCAAAGCCACAAAAGATTTTACTTGATAGTGTGCTTTAACAAGCACTTTACTGCACTTTACTGCTAGCACAGTAAAGTAAAACCTTGTTTATTCCAATCTCTGGATTATCTGGATCAGATTTGTAGATTTTTATAAAAAAAATTTAATGTTCAAATTAGATAATAAATTTTAACTATGATAGCAAGATCACAACTATAAGTATGCCAAATATTTGATTTTTAGTTTGATTCAGTATGTGGTTCCTGCATAAATTGTACAATAAATTATGGAAATACATACTGTAGTGTACTGTAAAATGCTACCTGTTTAGTTTAAGAAACATTTGGTAGTGTGTCACACAGTGCTGACACAGTATGTCTACCAACTATAAATAGCGCCAGAAGAAACCATTGACCTTGATCCCTACCCATCATTACACCTCCTTCAATCTCCTCAGTTTTCCTACTGTTTTCAAACAGCACGTATCACCAAATTTTATCCTGTGTGTTTCTACCAGATTGTTTTTGTGTCTTATCAAACTGTTTGGGAGTGTAATTCAGTGCACAAGTTTAAAACGACATCAAAATGAAAGAAGCTTATGGTTTCAATGGATAAAAAGTTGGATCCTGTTAGTCAAATTGATAAAGGAGAAACATTGAAGAGAATAGCTGCTGAATTGGGAGTTGCGACAAACATTATGGCATACTTGGAGCATCAGCCTGACACCACCCTAGTATTTGTGTGACTGCACTTCATTCAAATGCCATAAGTGTTTAAAACAGAAGACTGTGGATCAATTCTTTGTTAAGAGATAATGTGCTTTCATGTGATTAAGATTTTAATATTTTTTAATGTCTTGTAAACAATACATATATGTACTGTACACAATTTTGTTACAAGGCAGTGTTTTATCGTCATGAACGACAAGTGTGCTTATTTAAGGATTTTGTTTTGCTTATTACCCATATAAACCGAATTATTCAGATTTTCAATTTTCCAGATTGCCTTTGGTCCTAGTTAGTCCAGATAAACGAGGTTTTACTGTACATGACTCATCTACTTGTTCTTGCATCATGTGCAACCCTGGATAAGCAACATCATTCACTGACCAACCGGGGTGCTATGCAGGACATAACTAACCATCAGCATGTGAAACAACAACAATTCCACTAACATGTGGAGGGGTTTGTTACGGACAGCAGACAATGACTCTCACACTGGTGTTAAGTGCATAAAATGCATTTTATCTCTGCATACCAAAACAAAATCTACATTTTCACTTCCTCTACTGGTAAGTAGAGCAAGTATTGTATTCCATCCAAACATTTGATGTCAAGATTTCTCCGGAACTATATGTTTTGAGACCCTATGAATCCAAAAAAAGCATTTTTAGAAAAAGGTCTGTGTTTGTGTATGTGTGTGTGTGCATGTGTGTCTGTCAGTCAGCCTGTGGACAGCATAACTCAAAAACGGAAAGTCGGGTAAAAACCAAAGTTGGTATTTAAGTTTAATGCCTTTCAAAGATGCGAGAGAGATTTTGAAGAAAATAGCCCCACTCTAAACTACGTTTTAAATGGAAAATTTTGATGTTCTTGAAAATGGCTCTAAAGATTTTGATTGAAATGCCATATGTTTAATATATGTGTATGACAAATGAAATGTATATTTTGAATTTTCTGGCTATAGCCTATGTCCTGTTTACTCTGGATGACTTTTGAATAACTTGTAAACCGTAACAGATAGACCAAATCTTACTGCACAAAAAATGTAGATCTTGCTAAAACACACAATTTATGTCCAAATAAATTTTTTTAGAGTAAACCATTTTGGAGATATTCCTCGTTATTTGTGTCAGTATCGGAAAACTGTCATGAAATGGAACATCGCTTGAGAGGAAGAACTGGAACTTAAAAATTCAATGCCACAGCTGGGATTTGAAGCACAGACCCTCCGCTTACCAGGCGGTTGCTCTAACCATTAAGCTACTGTGACAACCTGCCAGAATGACATTGAATTCTCAAAACAGTTCGAATTTTCCCCAGTAAACCACAAAGGCAGTCTCACATCAGAGACAATTACCCCAATGGTGACTTACTATTGCAAGTACTTATGTCCTGGGATTAAATAACCTTCAGATGGTAATTATTATTTATTTATGCATAAATAAAAAATAATTACCATCTGAAGGTTACTTAATCCCAGGACATAACTGCTACCACCTAGCAATATATCATGGCAACTTCGCACTGGCTTTCATTATAAAAATCCTGGACAGTACCTATCTCCATTATGACTTGTGTGTTTAAAAACACCAGCAGTAAGTTTCTTGGCATAAATAAATTAGAGAATACCTACATATATGTATTTGCCAGCTAGAGTAACACTTTTTTTGAGTTCAACATAACGGTCTGTAAGAATAATGGGAAGCACTTCAGATGTTAGCATGTATGTAGCATTTTCAGTTCACATCTTTTTCCTAAATCCAAATTGGTATGATGAAAGAATGTTATTTAACTCTCCAAATATTTAAACCCAACTATACACAGCTTTCTCCAATCCTTTAGGAAAGCCTGTTAAACGCGAGTTAGGCCTAATATTGGTAGTCAAGCTTGATTGCCTATTAAATTGTAAGAGAATACATGTGATCGTTACGATTGGGTACCTGCTAAACACGCTGTTTCGTCACAAACACCTACGCTAGCGCATCCTGTGTAGGTGAAAAGTTCCCCTGAATTAAGTGGTAGTGCTTTAAGGACATAATGCCTCGTTAAAGTCGTTGGGAACACCCACCGTCCCTTTTAAGAGATTCACTTTTTCAAACATATGTCTATATGCATACATAAGCCCATAAATAACTTGACAATAAGTGAATGCAATCTTGGGAATTAATCATCCGTCAGTGTCCTGTGATTTTCAATACGGTTATGGTCATTTTTTCACTACTTCAACAGGTTATGCACATTACCTTCGTGACTAGGTGATTTTGAAGCGTCATACTTTTTAACTTGTATTAGAATTCTTCTTTAAACTATATACTTGTCGGAAGTGATTCATTTTTAATCATTTCTGTGTCCAATTTTGAATTTGTTCCAGCAACCACACATACATGCTTCGTATACTTGCCGTCTGCTTGCCACAGTACACCAACCTCATAGATTAATACCACAGATTAATACCAACATTAAGTTGGTACCAACATTTCTGCATAGAAATGGACTTTGAAGTAGCAGGCATGAAATTAATCACTGAAATTGGGAATATAACAGTAGTGGGAATTTATAGATCACCCAAATCAAATGTAGAAAAATTCCTAATACAACTAGAATTGCTACTTAACAAACTACTTACTCATAAACAAAATCTTATTCTTGTAGGGGACTTTAAAATAAATGTAGGAAACTATGCTTTTACTGATCTCTTAAAAAGCTTTAATCTACACGATACCACATCATCTTTGGGGCCAACTAGAATTGCAAGCCAGTCAAGTACCACTTTGGATTACATCATAACTAACCTAGAAGAAAATAAATATACAATTAACAATGAGTTTCATATATCAGACCACACCTCGCGAATTATAAATATTTTTAACTGTCAACAAAAAATTTGTAAGAAATATTTTACTTCTGTAAGGGACACAAGCGAGAGCAAAATAGCTGAGCTAAATACAATGCTGTTAAAAGAGGACTGGATTCAAGTATATAGTGCAGAAAATGCAGAGAAAAAATGGAACCATTTCTTTGATATTCTGAGTTATTACCTAAACAATGTATGTCCCAAAATTAAAAAAACTATAAAACAGTGCATTTAACAAAATCCTAAACTAAAGTTCAGTTATGAGTTGAGGTCACTGCGAGACAAAGTGAAAGAGATGTATAACTATTATAGGGATACTAAGTTAGACATATATAAAACATTATATACAGAGTATAAAAAACACTATCGATCAGCTGTAAAAGCAAACAAAGTAAAATTCTACTCGAACAAAATTAAAAATTCAGAAAATAAATCTAAAACAATGTAGAAAATTATAGATGAGCAAAAAAATCCAGAAGTAAAAGAGCAAAATAATATTTACCTAAACAGAAATGGAGAAATAATAACAAACCCGGTACATATTAGTAACATATTCAATGATTATTTTGTTAATATTGTAAATTCTTCTATCCAAAATAAAATGGGAATCGGCAATAAAAATATATCCAAATCCATGTATGTAAATGAAACAAATGATCAGGAATTAAATATAGTAATAAATGGTTTTAAGAGCAAGAGATCCAGCGGTTGGGATGGCTTTTCACCTGTTATGCTCAAAAAATGAAAGCATGCTCTAATGGACATACTGGTGTACTTAATAAATTATTCAATTAATGAAGGTACTTTCCCCGAAAAACTTAAGATCGGTATTGTGCGTCCTGTATATAAAGGTGGTAATAAAATGGATGAGTCAAACTATAGGTCTATTACCTTAACATCAATATTTGCTAAATTATATGAAAAAGTCCTGGAAAAACGAATAATAAGTTACTTAAATGCAAATGGCATAATAGCAGACTTCCAACATGGATTTAGAAAGGGATATTCGACTATTAGTGCCATTATAGAATTTATCCATGAAGTATTCACAAATATGGACATAGGCGAGAATACTATAGGATTATTTCTAGATCTATCTAAAGCATTTGACTGTGTGTCACATAAACTGCTGTTAACGAAACTAGAAAATTATGGGCTAAGGGGGAAAATAAATAAAATATTACAGTCTTATCTAGTAAATCGTAAACAATGTTGTGAACTAAATTGGCTGTATGGAAATCATTTCAAATCTGTTCAATCTAACATTCAAAATGTAAAATCTGGAGTACCTCAAGGATCTGTCCTAGGGCCACCGCTCTTTATTTTGTATGTAAATGATTTGGGGGAATCAACCGATTTGAAACTCATATCGTATGCTGACGATACTTCACTCATTTGTAAAGGAAAAACTTGCTACAACTAGAAAACAAAATTTCTCAAAATTTGCTACAAATTTCAAATTATCTTAAACATAACTCTCTTAAATTAAACATAAAAAAAACCAAACTGATACATTTTCAGCATCAGCAGAAAAGGGGGGGAGGAACTAAACTACATAAATGTAAGACTTGAAAGTACTAAAGTAGAACATGTATCTAATCAAAAATGTTTAGGAATATATCTTGACGAACACTTAACATATGAAAAGCATGTAAATGAAGTAAGTAAGAAAATCACAAAAAACATATACCTACTAAAATACTTTGCAAAATACCTTAATGTTGAAGAGCTTAAAGCTATATATTACGGCATAATATACGTGCACTTGGAATATGGTATTGAAATTTGGGGAGGGTGTGGGGTAACAAAATTAAACAGGATACTATTGCTACAGAAGAGATGCATACGTCATATTTTTCAACTAAAGACTACAGACACGTGTAAGCCACTCTTTAAAAAGAATAAAATATTAACAATAGTTGCTATTTATGTATACAAAGTAATTATACTGATTCAAAACAAATCACCCACTAAAAACACAGATATCCATACATATAACACCAGAGGGAATGAAAATTGCCATAGAATGCACTTAAATAAGGCTTCAACCAAAAAGGATCTGATTGTAATGGGAATGATATTATATAATGCCCTACCAAGAACTATAAAAGAGCACTCAAGAAAAAAGTCCTTTGCTAAAGAGTTAAAGAATTATCTAATTGAAAAGTGCCCATACAGGTTAGAAGAGATGTTAAATTAATGTGTACTGTTAATGTATTTTTGCATATTCAATATTCCATGTTTGTATTCCATAAGTCTAATTATGTGCCATGATGTACTTTTTATTCATGTATTAGCATTTGACAATGCTCCATGCTTGTATTACAAGTTTTATGAGCAATAAATTTGAATTTGAAGTTGTTTCTGGCACGAGAGTACTTGTGTTTCCCCGTAGAAAAGTGAAACATGTCTTCTTCGGCCACAGAACACCAAAGATGCGAATTTCAAGTCTACTAATCACTGCGGGGACTATAATACGGAACACCTATAACCAAAACTATAAGAAAGTAAACCTGCTAAGTCCCAACTGCCGAGTGAACAACATCTTCGTATGCCTCTAGATATTACCAAAGTGGCAAGACGACAAAGATAAGGTGTAGGTAAATATTAGGATAAGAATGTGGTGTAAACTAGGTATACAATTTCTAATTTATTTCCGAAACAAGCTTTTGTCCCCCGCCCAAAGAAAAAAAAGTTATTTTGTGTGTTGATCACGCAGTCAATAGCCAGGACCATATCTGCACCACTGGTGTACTTGATTTTTGTTCCGAACAAACCATGGTTTCATTTAAATGGTCATATATCGACACAAAACAACAGATACTAGAATGCAGATAAACCAAATCTTGTACACGAAATGCATGACTAAAAACCGGGGTTTGGTGTGCTGTCAATGCATACAGAATTATAGGACCTGCATTCCTTCAAGAAACAGTTAACGGGTAGAGATACATGAAGAACATTATCACACCATTCCTGGAAGAATTGCGTGACATTGAATGTAAACAGACATATTTTCAACCAGGTTCGCAACTGCACACACAGCTGATCTCTCGTTGCAATTAATTGAAGAAGTTTCTGCAGTTAGAGTCATCAGCAAGGGAATATGGCCAGCGCGATCCCCAGATCTTACCGTATGTGAGCTTATCTATTGGGGAACTTAGAGAATAAAGTGTATCGGAACAACCCTCATACGTTGGAAGAACTGAAAGACAATATACGAAGAGAAATTGCAGCAATTTCAGAAGATGAATTAATGGGAGTGAATGCCAATTTTCTTAAAAGGTGTGACAGACGTGTGACAGCCAGTGGCGGCTCGCAGTCAAAATTTTAGGGTAGGCAAAGTGTAACAGCAACAACAATAACAACAGCAACAACAACAACAACAACGACGACGACGACGATGATGATGATAATGATAATGATAATGATAATGATAATGATAATGATAATGATAATGATAATGATAATGATAATGATAATGATAATGATAATGATAATGATAATGATAATGATAATGATAATGATAATGATAATGATAATGATAATGATAATGATAATGATAATGATAATGATAATGATAATGATAATGATAATGATAATGATAATGATAATGATAATGATAATGATAATGATAATGATAATGATAATGATAATGATAATGATAATGATAATGATAATGATAATGATAATGATAATGATAATGATAATGATAATAATAATAATAATAATAATAATAATAATAATAATAATAATAATAATAATGTAAGATTTAAAGCTTTCACGGCGCACGTTATTTATTACTGTTTCACGGGCGATCAGCCGTGTGAGGTTTGAAAATATTGAGCTTTCGGCCATTCTAAACTCCATGGCCATTCTGAAGGCCATGGAGTTTACAGTGGCCGAAAGCTCAATATTTTCAAATCTCACACGGCTGATCGCCCGTGAAACTGTAATAAATAATAATAATAATAATAATAATAATAATAATAATAATGATGATGATGATGATGATGATGATGATGATGATGATGATGATGATGATGATGATGATGATGATGATGATGATGATGATGATGATGATAATAATAATAATAATAATAATAATAATAATAATAATAATAATAATAATAATAATAATAATAATAATAATAATAATAATACAGTAGAACCCCGTTTATCCGAAATAAAGGGGCGAAGTCATTGCGGATAACGCAAACAATATATTGTTTGGTTGTTTAACAAGTGCAGAGTGAATGAGTGTGACTTACGGACGAATCACGGCCAAAACTAAAATGAATGAAGAAATTGAAGAGTTGTCTGACTGTAGCATTGTGTTAAATAGCTAAAACGCTCCTCTTTTCATTGTCAGTGTGCCGCGAAAGCGGACTTTGTAATAGTTCATAATAGTTCATTAATTAAGTCGGTCATACTGGTATTACAACACACTAGTATTATACAGAGTGATAAGGAGACGATTCGGATCTCTGAGATCTTCGTTCGTGCAGTATGCCTGTTCGGAAAAAGTCGCATAAATTCGGATTTAAGCAGGGAAGTGTTCTAACTGCTGGCAGACGCGTCTACGCATGCTCGGAGGCGTACACAGACGGAATATTTCCTTATCCATGTTCAAGAGCCTCGTACTGAGGAAAGGGGGCCGGGCCGCCAGAGGTTAAGCTAGCTGGCTCTCCACTACCCAGGTTCCATGCGTTATCATTTCTGCCGCGCGTTTCAAACAAGCAGCGCAGTTTTGATGAATCGGAATTGAGATTCAAGGATTTGACCATGCGCTGGTCATTATAACCGAGAAAACTTTTCTGGAACTACAATTTAGGGAAAACGACGGTTCAAATGATAAAATGCAGGATCATAGCTAAACACTGTTTGTTGATGTATTACGATAGAGCAGGCAATGTCTACCCTGAGGAGCCGCGCCTGGTGACAACACTTCCAACACCTCCTGTGAAAGCTATGTGGCTATTGTATAATTATCATTTGCAAGATAAACCTATGTGCTTCAATTTAAAGGTCTGTGAATAGCTGACTCCCCGGCAAGCAGCTGCCCGCCTGCCGCTAGAACCCTTCGTCGGCAGCGCGGATCGCGGTCGAAAATATGGCACTGTATAAAAGGTAAATCAGATCGCGAAGGCCGTATAACTGGCTGGGAGGGATCGGAGCATTGACCACGTCCCATCTTCGAATACTGGACCCCACTCATGACGCCTGAAGTGGGCAGAGGTGGGGGAAGCAGTGGCCGGGCCGTAAGCCTTGGGCCGCAAAGGACTGTTGCGCTAGGGGTTATTTATCTAAAAGGTAAATAAAGTATAAAGGTAGAAGTAGGTATATTTCTGTTAACATGAGTTTTGCCAAATAATGCGTCGTATAACATGAAGTTAACGCTAAAACTTCAAAATGAAGTCTGACACGTTATAAAAATTCCTTTTGTTTAAACCTGGCTAACAAGTACTTGGGTGACCGAGCTATGCTCGGCGTTTTTTCCTTCTTTTTTATGAAGTGTTTTTTGGGAGAAGACAGATATTCAGATAAACTTGAAAAACAAAACGTTACTGAACAAGAATACATCAAGCATTTGTTCCACTATGGAGTTCAGTTATTGGGTGCTGCGGTTGACTATCTTCCAGGGCGTTAACACGCGCAAGGTCCTTCATGTTTCTCCCGAGTTCTTCCATGGCTTTCTTAACGCCGGCCAGTCGCTCATTAGCACTCTCCGATAGCTCTATCTTCATATGGGGCATTCCCGTTTTCATCTTTTGCATTCCGGAGTCCACATTTTTCAATGCCACTTTTGTTTGCATCTTTTCCATTTTTGTTTCCACATTTTCCATTCGGTAGTTTGCATTTTTCAATTCAGCGTCAGTTTCCATCTGCCGCATTCCGGAATTTATTTCATTTTCCATTATGTTCATCTTGGCTAACATTTGTTTCATCAACTGCTCCATTTCGTAGTTTTCGTCGCACTCCTGACACCAATTGTGACAAGTCTACATTGTGCAAAAGCACTATTAAACGATAACAAATACTACAGGAAGAAAAGCTGGTAGATGAAGCCAGGTGAATGTAAGACACATTTGTTTCAATCATTATATACAAAACTGTATGAATTGTTTGTCAAAGAGAGAGCAGTGAAGGAAATGTGATTGTGTTTAGTAAAAGAAAAATGAGTAGAAAATCCGTGTGAATGTTATGCGTTGCACTTATATTCAGGGGCGGCGCGTCCTATGTGTTCAGCGGTTCAGTGAACCCCCGGAGAAAGGTTGTGCAAATTATGTTTAAACAATCGTTTTTTTAGAGGTAGAACTGGAACTTAAAAATTCAACGCCACAGCTGAGCGTTGCCCACACACGGCTTGTGTGTCTAAAAACACCAACAATAAGCTTGTTGGCATAAATAATAATCATTTTTTGTTTCTTTCTCGTCTTAGGTAATTTTATGTGCATTTTCAAAGTATTTTATCGCATGAAAAACTTTTAAGTCGTTCAGATAGCACGCATACGCGCCAAAGTTTGCCCAGACATTCTTGAGGCTCAATTGCTCTTGTGAACCTCCGAGTGTAAGCTTATGGTTGCTCTTTCGGCAGGGAGAGGCGAGAGGGGAGGTCGCTAGGTATACGTGCATATGCGCTGCTCGGGGAACCAGCTCCAACTGCAAGTCGAACTGGCGAAAACGCACGAATCGACCCGAACTATAGAACAATTAGCACGCGTGTTTTCACTGTAATAATGGAGTGATTGTCTACAATCATTTAACTGTATTACAGTGTATTCAGTTATTTACTTATGTTTTAGTATTTATTTGCTATTCATGTGTTCTTAGAGCTATTTTCCAAGAAGAATGAATAGTTTTCAATACCCTTTATAAACAGATTTCTCAGGCTTAAGCTTGAAGGAGAAGTGTGAAATAAAGAAGATACCTCCTCTCAAACTAATCCATGCGCAAAGAAGCCGAGCTAAGATATGTTGCAGGTATTTTAATGTAAATATAAATTTAAAAAAATAGATGGATTTGCGATTTATTTCTACAAATAAGCTACTTTGTTTTCCGTACTTGCTGTTTGCTAAGGGTAAATATACAAGCTGGACATGGTCTGGCGTGTCAAATCTAAGTCATCTAAAACAGAAGGTTAAGAAGCGCGAAGAATATTTCACATAAGAATGCTTGTTTAGGTTTAACAGTCCTTGGAAAAACAGAAATTATACAACAGCTTAGCTCAGCTTTCAGACAGAATATAGAAAGACACAATGACAACGTAAGGAAAAATCTCTATATTCTTTCCAAAATAATTGATTATATTAACTTCTGCAGTGAATTTGAATTTGAGTTACGTGGATATGATGAAGCTGCAGAATCTAACAACCTTGGAATATTCAGCGCGATAGTAAATTTCACTTCAGTTTTGGATGCAGTTGTAAAGGAACACATGAATAATGCTACAGTCTTTAAAGGTACAGCCATGGAAAAAATAATTGAGGGATTTAGGAGAGCAGAATATTTCTAAATCCCACGTCGTGCTGCAGCGCGGCTTACACAAGTCGATATTTCCAAGATGCAACCTGAGTTTGTTGATAGTCTCTGTTCCAAATGTCGGACACGCAAGCAGGCTGTGTCTCGAATCACCACTCACATTTGTATCTGCTCCTGGCAATGAAAGGGGTGGTGTAGCAAATTGCCAATGGAGGAATGTAGCAGCAAAGGAAGTATATCACATAATAATACATCGGAGCCAACAGAGGTTTGAATTCTCCAGTCACTTATTGGCCATTCATTTAGTTGACCAGCACTTCTTTCGTTCGTTGAAAAATAAATGTCCTGAAAAAAATATACTGACGTGCAGTCCTATCCATGGGCGTCGCGCACCGGGGGGGGGGGGAGGGCCGCGGCCCCGCTTGGAAGTGGAAGTTGGTGAACTTAATGTGCAATCAATTACTGACTATCAAACTATTATTTTAATTAAGAACAATTGTTATTTAGCATAAATCATTACGGTTATCTGCAGAAAATATAAATTTTGACAATAAAATAATGAATTAATAATATCTGATTGCAAATTTCCAACATGTGCCCCCCCCCGGAAAAAAGTCTGCCGATGCCCATGGTCCTATCCATTTTTAAGTAAATTAACTTAAAACAGAACTACAGATAATTTATTCTCGAAATGGCTTTGAAGAAATGAAAAGTGCTATAGCCCTTCTAAAGTTTGGTAATGTTGTGAAATTGTTGAAATTGGTTGCTACTATTCCAATGACGTGTGAAGCAGAGATGTTTTTCCACTTTGTCTGGATCAAAACATTTCTTAGAAGTACCATAGATGAGGATGGCTGTCTCTTTTGCCATGCTGTATATTGACAAGGAAATGATCCAGTCTTTCATATTTCAACGAGAGTCATAGACAGATTCGCCAAGCTAAAGGAAAGGAGGATGGGGTTTCTCTACAAATATACCTTTACAGGAGATTCAACACCTAATATATATAAGTGTTTTACACACACACACACATATTTTCATGGTGATTGGTCAACCGGTTGACCGGTTGTATGTTGAAGAGTGAGTAAACTCACTATATATATCGTATGAAGTTCGTATGTATGAAGTTGAGGTAATTGGCGGGAAAGGCGTGTTCAAATAACAAGTGACTGAGTGAAGTGCTTCATTAAGGCTGGATTGATATATAGTGTTTCTTCTTGTTATGTACAGTGAGTTACCGTGTAGACCCAGGAGGATTTCCAAGTGAGGTGTTCACACAAGTGTTGTACATAGTGATTATTAATGTACAGCGTCATGTTAAACCAGTGTAAGTAACCCCCTTCGTTTTCCTCGTGTACATAACATCTTCTTTAGTGAATTAGTGTTTTAGCTTATGTGCAGTGAAAGTGACACAGTATTTAGTGTTAGTTTTAGCGAATATTGCGTGGGGCACGCTTAGCGTACCCCCGCGCATCAGTGAAAGTGAAATATGGCATCAGCCGCAGAGAGCGGCGCCCAAGCGCCCATACTTATAGACTCCGCCACCTCAGCCGCGGTGGCGCTAGTACACCTCTCTACATCTACATTGGCCGACGACCTGAACCAGCAGCAAATGATCCTGGAGGAAGAGCGTAAGGCGCGAACCGTCGAAAAGCTCAGAAGGGAAGTGGAGGACATACAGACTGAAATCACTTACTATACAAATATACTGACCAAACTGGACGCGGACTCCACACAGTTCAACAAAGTTACACAGGACCTCGCGTTCTGTTACAAGGACTATGCCATGAAGAAGAGAGAGCTTGTCAGACACAGTGAGGGGTGGAAAACTGCAGCACCGAAGAAAAAACGGGAAAGCGATTCCGACAGCGAACGTCCCGGCCAGCAATCCACCAACAAGAGACTACCAAGGCGGTCCACACCGCCTTACCCCCTCACTCTTCGCAACTCCTTCGCACCACTACAAGTAACAGAACGCGATGAGACGGAGTACCCGGCACTGCCCACCACCACACAGAACCCTTTCCCACAACTCCATAAACCAAAACCCCACAGCACCAGAAGACACCAACAAAAACCCGCCCCACTGCCCTCCCACATACAGCAATGCCAAGTACATCAACAACAACAACGACGACGACGACGACACCACACAAACAGCTGAGAACCAAAAACCACCCAGAATAGTCATCCCAGACGTCCGCCAGGCTGGCAAGGTCCTCCAGACCCTGAAGAGCTCACTTCCCAACGGCTCCTACAAGCTACAGACTACGAGGGACTGCCTAAAACTCTTCCTCCAGAGGAAACAGGACGCAACCCCTACCATGCAGCTCCTGACAAACGCTGGTGTGGAGAACTTCAGCTTCACACCCAGAAGAGACCAACCTCTAAGATACGTCATAAAACGCCTACCAGCAGACCTACAGGTTGACTTTATCAAGGAGGACTTGGAGCTGAAGGGCTACACCGGCGTACAAGTCCGACAAATGGTGTCCCGCGGCAGGCCTCTACCAAACTTCCAGGTAAGCTTATCTAGAACCACGGACAACCAAAAGCTTTTACAGGAAAGAGAGGTGTGCCACATGATGGTCACCGTGGAGGTCCTTAAAACTTCCCAAAACATCACACAGTGCTATAATTGTCAGCAGTTAGGACATACGTTCAAAATGTGCAACATGACCTCCCGGTGCGTCCTTTGCGGTGACCTCCACCGCCTAGCTGACTGCCCAAGAAAGGCCAAACAGGACGTCATACCCCACTGTGCCAACTGTGGGGAGGCGCATCCTGCCAGCTATAGGGGGTGTGAGACCTTTAAGATGGAACGTCACCGCCGCCAACTGGCAACCGCAGCCAGGAACTCTCCTGGTACTCAACCAGGGCCACGCCCCATCCTCTACCCGGCCCTGGTCAGAAGCGACAGCTCCTTTGCAGGAGTCGCCGGAGGGCAAAATGCACCTGTGCAACCGCAAAATGGTCCCCCTCCACAACCCCAGCCCTCACAGGCGCCCACCAGCGACCTAGGAGGTTTAAAAGAGATTGTCAGCCTGCTCAAGGACGTAAACCTCCCGGCGCTACTAACAAAGTTGCGGCCCATAATCGCAAGATTAAAAAACTGCAACAGTACCATGGAGAAGCTGGAAGCCATCATATGTTTAATAACCACTCTCTTCGAGTAAATGGCAACTTCAAGGGGAGGCATAACTTTAACTCGCGCACTCATGTGGAATGCAGATGGCATCCACAGGAAGCAACACGAACTTCAAAATTACCTGCGACGTAACAAAATTGATGTCGCATTCATTTGCGAAACAAAATTACAGCAAGAGCACACTTTTAAGCTCCAGGGGTATCAAATCTTTCGGAACGACAGAATTGGCAGACAATGGGGAGGGACTGCTATTTTGCTCAGAAATACTATTGCTCATGCTTCTGTGACGCTACCTGCAATGGCAGCGTTAGAGTGCACAGCACTAGAAACACGTGTAAATAATCAAACGGTGATGCTGGTAGCACTTTATCGGCCCCCTAACTCCCCAGATTTCATATGTGACCTCGAACAAATCCTCGCTTTAGAGGAGCTCGTTATAATTGCAGGAGATTTCAATGCCCGGCACCCCTGGTGGTTTTCTCGCCGAGCAAACGCGGCTGGAAATCTCCTGGTTGAACTTATAACGGATAATGACGACAGAGGTACATCTTCCCCCAGATCCTACATTTTGGCACAGATCAGGGCTCTTTGACCCCGAAATTTTGGACTTCATATTAACAAAAAATGCGACACCTTTAATTAACTTTACAGTGTACCACAGCCTGGACTCCGACCATCTTCCTGTGCATTTCGACATACAGGGTTGCATTTCAGTCGGTGTCTCTGGCCCTCGAAGGAGGGCTGAGATCGACTGGAATAAGTTCACCGCCGAAATGCACGGAATGGCGCAACCCAGACTGTCATACTATAGCGAGGCAGACATAGATGTCGCCATTGAAAACTTTACTGCCTCGCTACACACAGCCAAGAGAAGTGCTACCACATACACCACAAGACCACCCGGTTTTTGCACGTACCCCGAGGTAGAGCAACTCATTGCGCGGAGACGACGCTTGACAAGACTATGGCGGTACACCCGTCAGCCTGAATATAAAGTGCTAGCAAAACGGCTACGCAACATCATTCGGCATCAAATTAGACTTAATAAAATTGAACAGTGGGGAAACAAAATGCTAAGTACCACCCATTCGGACTCTTCTTTGTGGAAATTATTAAAGGCATTTAAGGTCTCCACGAGCGTCAACTCCGCAACTGAGGCGCTGCACACTCATGGCGGCCTGCACTTCTCCGAGGAGGAGAAAGCCGAGGTCTTCGCTGACTGTCTCGAAGACAGATTCAGCGAGAACCCAGTTACCAACCGTGACTTAGAACGGGAGATACAGACATGGGTACAAACCTGGGTGGCGCAGAAGCAAGAGCAACAGCTATCCCTAATAACACCGCAGGAAGTTTACAAGCTCATTAGGAAATTACCTAATGGGAAAGCTGCCGGCCCAGACAAAGTGACTAATGAGGAACTTAAGCATCTCCCGAGAAAAGCTCTGGTGCAACTGACCAAAATATTTAACGCCTGTTTGCAGCAAGGCTATTTCCCCTCAACTTGGAAACGAGCCAAGGTGATCATGCTTCCAAAGCAAGGGAAAAGCACCAGACAACCGCAAAATTACCGCCCCATTAGTCTCCTGTCTACTATTGGTAAATTGCCCGAAAAACTTATACTTTCTCGACTCCAAAAACATGTTTCGGAATCTCATTAACTCTCAAATTCACAGTTTGGCTTTCGAAAAGGACATTCTACTGACTTACAGCTTCTCAGAATAACAGATGACAGAACAGAGCAATTTAACAACGGGGCTTCAACGTTGGCGCTATTTCTGGACGTAGAAGCCGCATTTGACCGGTGCTGGCACAATGGCCTTATCTATAAACTGCACCAAAATTTCCCGGCACTTCAAACTTATCTACACTTGCTGCACAATTTTTTAGAAAAACGGAAGTTCTACGTCCAAGTGGGCGCTCCTCTCGGGAGCGAATGATGCGGGCTGGCGTCCCACAAGGGGCAATAATGTCCCCCTTCCTGTACATGCTGTTTACAAACGACTTCCCAGTGGACGCCAGATGCAAGGTCGCCATGTACGCCGACGACACTGCAATATACAACCACCATAGAAATCCACGTTTCGGTCTTGCAAAAATGCAACGCTATGTCAACAACTTCCTCTCATGGCAACATGATTGAAAAATCAAAATTAACCCCGACAAATGCCAGCTGATTCATTTTTCTAAGCGGCATCACACTTTGACAATGGACCTAACGGTCGGTGGTCAGGTATTGCACTGCCGTCGGCAAGTTAAATACTTAGGGGTTACCTTGGACCGCACAATGTGCTGGTCCACCCACATAAAAATAGCGCCAACAAAGGCAGACAGCGGCTAAAGTTATGCGCCCCCATCTTCCGCAGCAAACAGCTGCAATTGAAGTCCAAACTCATCCTGTACAAGGCTTTTATCCTGTCAGTGGTTCTATATGCGTGTGTGGCATGGGCAAACGCCTCAAAAACCGCCCTGAAACAGATCCAAACCCTCCAAAACCTCTCCCTCCGAAAAATAATCTCTGCTCCTCTCTTAACCACCAACCAAACCCTACACCTGGAAACCCAGATCCCCTCTATCCCTGAGTCAATAACCAAAAGAGCCTCCGCGGCATGGGCGCGCATCAGAAACCACGACAATTACGTCATTGCCAATATCGGCAAAGGTGAGCCGAAGCATCGAAAACATGCACGAATCAAAATGTTTTAGACGTCGCTTGGCTCACCGACTGATGTGCGTCCAGGCAAACACGGGCCCCAGGCCGCACACAAGCTACCTTAGAGGCCTGCACCCCAGGGAACCAGTCAGGAGCTGCAACCTGCCCGCCCAGGAAAACCGCGGAAATGTATATAAAGCGAGTGTAAATAGCGTCTGTAAATAGTGTTTTAATGTGCGTCTGTGTGTGGGTGTGTGTGTGTGCGTGAGGGCATATCTCACGATATGCCAGAGTGAATGCGGGAGTGCATGTGTGTAAATAAAGTGTATATATGTATAAAAAAACAATATCAAAAACTAGAAACAAAAACCAAAGACAGTACAACAGGGAACTGTTCTCGGTGGCCCAAGGACGGCCACTGTATGGGTTTCCTGGAAAACCCGTTGTATATAAAATGTAAAAACAAAAAATTGTAAATAAATGTAAATGTAAGTCTGTTAGCTGGGCCTGCTGTACCAGCACCAGAAAAAATTGAAATAAACAAAATCTGAAATCTGAAGTTGATAAACGATAGAGAGTAACATGTGAATTGTTACGTAAAACAAAAGTGCGAAGTAATACGTTGTATAGGAAATTGTAAGAATTTTATGTTGAAGGACGAGTAGAGAAAGAAGTGATTGTGTATCTAAAGAAAGAATGAGTAGGGGAAGTCGTGTGAATGTAATATGCTGCATTTATATTCCAATAATAGAAAATGGTATGAATTTTCTGTTGAAGGGCGAACAGAGGGTGTATGAATGTGTTACGTTAAAGAAAATCGAGTGGAGAAATCATGTGAAATTAATATATTGTGTAGTAAAACGGTTGCCACAAAACCTTTCTCCATGAAAAAATACAGATATGTGCCGATTTCCGCGGTGATCAGTCAAGCAGATTAACAGTTACATGTATACAAACATCCATTTTGTATATATATACAGATGATATGACTTGTTAGTAGAAGAGCGAGTAGAGAAAGATGTAAATGTGTTACCTAAAAGTGAGTGGAGAAAATAGTGTAAATTTAATAGCATTTCTATTTCAAACATGAAGAAAATGGCATGACATTTTAAAAGCGGGACTTTTTTTTTTTTTTTTTTTTTTTTTGTAAAATCACGTTTTTATGGAAAATGGTTTATAGAAACGTGAGTAGAGAAAGAGATGTGAATGTGTTATCTAAAAGTGAGTAGAGATGACAGAGTTGACGTAATATGTAGCACTTCCATTTCAAATATACAGAAAATTGCATGACTTATTTCTAAAGAGAAAATTGTTTATAGAAGAGTGATTGGTGAAAGAGATCGGAACGTACAACCTAAAAGCGGGTAGAGAAAACAGTGTGAATGTAATGCGTGACATTTCTATTTCTGACATACAGAAAACTACAAATTATTTGTTGAAGAGGGAATAAAACATGGATTTTTTTTATAAAATCGCGTTTTTCTTTTTTTTTTTTTTTTTTTTTTTTCTTTCTTTTTCAGGAAAGACACCAACATAGATAAACTTAAGAAGCAAAACCTTATCTGAACACTAAATTATATCAAATCCTATACAACAATTTCCGAGATACACAAAATATGTTCAAGAATTGCTCTGTATAAGAGGGAATAAAAATTGTTATTTTTTGTGTAAAATCGCGTTTTTTTTTTCAGGAAAGACACCTATTTAGGTAAACCTAAAAACCAAAACCTTATCGGAATACAAAATTTGATCCAAATAGAGCCGTTTCCAAGATGTGCGGAACATATATAGGAATATATAAGAATTGCTCATTTAAAGATATTAGATGTGGCATGTTACTCCAGTTCAAATAAAGAAGCTTATATTTCACAGACAATTGAAAACAAAAACGGAAAGCCCATCTCCATGTGAACAAACAATTATTGGGAATAAACAACTTGGAAAGATGGCGTTTGTGGGGAAAGCCATTGCGTTAATTTTAAACCTTTTCGGTTGGACTTTCTATTCCCACGAGGAATACCATGGGATAGATAACTTGGAATTAGGAGGAGCACCATCATCCACAGCCACAGGAATGTTTAGTTTGGGTGTATTTGTACTACTACTTCAAGGAGAGCTTTATCCTCGCACGTTAAAAAAGCCTCACAAATTCGTCGTCTTCTTCTATCAGGTAAGCTACTTATGCATTGCATAACCAATTAGTCGCTTATTTCTTTGTGTAAATGTGGAGACAAACTTACCTGAATGTGATCATATCTTCACACAAGCCTATGCTCACACGTTCTTTTGTAATCTGTCACTTATTCACGAGATCCTGAGTGCGAATTTCGGTTAGGGTGAGTTATCCGGACAAAGTTTATTCCCGGGGTTTTCCTTATCCTGAGAGGACGAACCTCGGATTATTTTAACCTCTATGGACCTCGGTCTCATTTGAGCATCATTTCACTAATTTATTTCATTCATCGTCCAATATGGCATAAGTACCACTTTGGAGGCCGTTAATATACATTAAAAAACCACGTTGTTTTGAGAACAAATATGCCACAATGCTTGCACCAGAACAGGATCTTCGCCCCCTTTACGTATGTAAGTTAGTTCTCCGAGATTAATGCATTGCTTATATGAGTGCAATTCTTTTATTTTATAGGCACTTTATGCATAACATGTAAAGTGTGTGATATTTAGTTATTGAGTAACTACTAGACCAAACATAATATATATTTCCTTAAAATTTCATCTCTTGTGATTGTGTAAACATTATTTGAGCAAGAAGTAAAGTCGTTGACTTTCAGGGTTGATAATAAAATGTCAGGTACAAGGTATAGTAAATCTAAAGTAACAACAAATTAGAAACTAAAACCTTCACTTATTTTACTTTCTAATTATTTGTTTTTACTTTAGATTCTTGTTGCTTCACTGTTAATAGCTTCATTATTCCCTTATATAGTAAATCTGTTTGCAAAATGCACTCTTTGGGTGTGCCATCTTGTTTTCTTCCTAAATTTAAGTAGGTATGTGATAGCGTTCACGCGCATGTTTCTTCTGGTTCGTGGGTGCTACGCTTTTTCTTGCACATCTTGTGATGGAATCTATTCTGTCACTGGATGTCTCCACACCTAGTACGTGTCCATCCATTCTTGTTGTCTATTGCTTCTGTGTTGTAGAAATCGCCCAGATCTCCGTTTCCTTGACGTTTTTCCAGCACTTCCTTGTAGCTGTTTGTATAGCTAATGCCCGATGTCTTCTATTCGTCATTTCATTACACACAAGTACCACCCTCGATCTGGCGTATTTCAACACTTCAATATATATACCTTTTATCTTTCCGAAATCCTTTAAGCGATTACCCATGATGTTCCCCAACGCAATTTAAAGCTTGATTTTATACGATGGTACAGTGTAAATGAGGAGGTACCATGAAATGCCAGGAACTTGTGTTTGTTGAACAAGAACCAGATATTTGTTTGCTTGAGAATTCTTTCATCATACTACACAGTTTCTGTACTAGATAGTTATGTAAGTGCCGCAACAGATGTTTATTAGACAAAAGTGCAAATTATCATCACTTTATTGAAGGAAATATAATGAGATTCCATAGCACACATTTATGTAACAATTACTTGTTTCCAAGGCAAATTCGTTGCGTATTGAGTTCCTTTTCCAGATTAAATACCGAATGGAAACGCAGATTCAAACGAAGCTCAACCACTGGATCCGATGCACTTATTTCCTGGTATCGGATCGAAACTGTGTTGTATGGCGACTCCTAAGAGTTTGAATCCGCCAGAGATATTCACTTCTACTGCACCCGTTGTAACACGCTGCACACTCGTCATTTTGTTTTCTTAGTGAAAATGTGGTGTAATGAAAGAAAACAGCAGTCACTTTTATTCTTTCTATAATCTCACAACACATTCTTCCCAAAAGACATTCATTAACCTCAAAATCTAGCTAATATACGCAGAAAACATTTTTACAGATTCGTCAACATAAATCAAGTGATCAACATAAAAGCTGCAATTGGTTCTGTTTGAGCCTTGGATATTCAAAGCTATCTTATATCTGGAAACACGGAAGTGAGAACGTACGCAATATGAATTAAATTCGTCATGGTGAGACAGAATATATGGTTAGACCCCGGGGGAAAAAAATCATTTATGTAAATATTTGTTGTAAACAGTTTATTTTTCGTGTTGGTAAGGATTTGTTGAGTAGATACTGAAAATTTGTTGCCATTGTCCCAATTGTTATAAAAAAGAGTTGTTTAAAAATGTCATAAATGTTAAGTAACATGTTCAAATTTAATATGTATAAATATAAGAACCATATATATAATGTTAAAGGTGTAGGGAGGATAGATAAAGTTCGCTTCCCTAATATTACAGTAACTATTTACCGTGTAGGAGGGTTTCAAAGTGTGCTTCGCGGGAAATGAACGCATACGCGTATGAATACAAACGCATTATGCAAAGAGACGCCAACTTTTTTTCTTTTTAGCGTCCTAGCCTCCGAAAAGTGAAGACACGTTTTGTGACACGCGTAGATGTGGACGCTAAAAGTGATCTAAAATAACTAATAACGTGAAAAGACTATTAAGGAAGTATATTCATGTTGAACGAAAGTTAATTTAAATGTAATGAGTGTAATATTGAGCGAGAAAGATGCAAATAAAAGCGATATAGTAAAGTTACAACCTGCGTTCGTTCATTTCACCCGTACCACGACCTGGGGTAGTAAAAGAATATCATAGCTCAACGCATACAAAACACCATAATAAAAAGACCGTACCAATGGAAACGTAGTAAAAGTGTGTTAAATTCATGTATGTAATCTAAGGATGACATTGATGTTGGTATGCACGTTTCTCTAATATTGTGTATGTCCCACATGCTTTTACGGCCCTGCTAATCGTCGGTCTGGGTAGCTCTGTTGGTTAGACGCTGTCCTGATCCCAAGGTCGCGGGTTCAAGTATGGCCCAGACCGATGGTTTTAAAGTGTGTTTAAAAAAGACAGCTCCATGTCAGTCGATGTGCTGGCATGTAAAAGAACTCCTGCAGGACGAAATTCCGGAGCACCGACGACGCTGAAGTGATCCTGGAAATTGACAGCGTCGTTAAACAACAACAAATAGAAAGGGCCCTGCTAATCTATCTTCAGGTACCTATATACGAAATCTGCTTCCTTCTAAATAAGGAAATAATGAAGCTATTAACAGTGAAGCAATAAGACTCTAAAGTAAGAACAAATTAGAAACTAAAAGCTTCATCTAAGATAAGTGAAGCTTTTAGTTTATTTGTTCTTACTTTAGACTGCTTTCTTTTGTTTGGAAAGTGATTCCCATAATATATTTAAGGCGCTTTCCTATTTTAGTTCTACTTCCTTATATCCAATATTTCGTCCATCATTGATGGTGTTCTCCTTTTCTTATGCATGAGAACAACTGTCGTTTTCTTCTGCCCATTCTGAGAGATGTTTCTGGTTTCCAGAATAAAAGAACATTTTAGATCATCATATTTTGTTGTTTATCGACGTTGTCAATTGCCAGGACCACATTTTAGAAACATCAAATATAAATAGAGAAATCAGCTGTGGTAAGCCTTTTTTTGGTCTTTCAATCGTGAAATAAATCCAAAGGTTAAATTATTAAAGTAATTAAATGGACACATTGGCTTGATGGTTGGGGAAAAGTATTCATTTTGAAAAATAGGGACTATGTTATGAATTTTGAAATACCATCTATTGATTGTTACTAAATTCGTTTTGAGATCAGTAGTGGCGAGGCTGACATGAATATTTCGCGCGAGCCTCGGCCACCAGCGTGACATCAGCGCTAGCATGTAACAGTTCGTAACAGGGTTGGCCTAGGTCAGTTTACCTTGAAAATGGCACAGACAACGGCTGAAACGCTCTGATTGTGCAATGAGTACAACTCAGTTTTATTGAAGTGAAGTTATTAGTCTCTGCATACTTTGTGATATTGGTGGATTATATTGCTTCACTGCTGATTGCCTTAGGTGTGCATAAAAACGCTATTGAGCTTACAGATGCTACCACGTTGTTAATAATTACCGTAGAAATTTGGCTAGGAATGCACAACAGCATGTTATGTACAAAGCCTATGTGTAACTTTATCGCATGCCAATTCTGCCAATATTCAGGCTAGGATTTGATTTATTTTGATTTATTTTTATTATATCCTAAAACTTGTACAGTTGGGGGAAAAGCAATACCAACCTTGCTAATGTGACTTGGTTTCTTTTGCACAATTCTGGATCAGTTGCACGTTCCCGTGGTCGTCCTCTCTGCAATAGGTGACACCTTTTCTTCCATCACTATATGCGTGAAAATCTTTGCAATCTAATCGCTGAAGTTGATGGTATGTACTTGTGTTGTGCTGTATTAATACGCTGCGTCCCCCACCTCGGCCCCCTACAGGCGTCATTTATGAGGTGCAGTACTGGAGGGTGGTGGTACGTGGTCAGCGTCCCGATCCCTGCCTGTCAGTTATGCGGTTTTCACGACCTGGGGCCGCTACTTTTCCATCAAGTAGCTCTTCAGTAGTCCCTCCGGGACTGAATGCACCCCATGCCAGACCTCCTAGAGGGGATAAAATCGCCATGCTGGTACCGGGAATCGAACCCGGGTCCTCCGCGCCAGGGGTAAGCGCTCTACCAACTGCGCTAACATATTACCTAATTAAGATCACCAGCAAATTCAGTTTGCTCACATTGCTTGGCTTCACCTTCCGCATCTTTAATACTGTTCGTATCAGTCAAACCTCCTATTTTTACACAAACTAGCTGCAGTAGCTGCTCAATTCAGGCATTTACTTATTACCTAATGTATACCTCAGTACAGTGAGAATTCCCCTATTTTAAAGGCAAGACAATATACATGGCTCTTACACAGGATTGCATGACTCATTCTTCACATTAAACACTGAATTACTTGCTTGTGGGACATAATGTGACTGAGGATGAAACGGAATCTTATTTTTATTTGGATCGGTCTACAGTCACTGTTCTAAAATTGTTTCCCATTTGAGTGTTAAAATAGGCCAAATAAACCTAATAGTTACTAAAAAATGACCCATTTGCTTAAAACACCATAAATATGCAACTGTATGCCCCTAAACATTTATTAGGAGCAACAAAATATTCGTGAATTGTGAAAATAATTTGTTGGCATATTAATAGCATGCCCTGAAAGAAATCTGCAAATCCACGAACTTCCTCACGTTTCTAATGACAGAATATTAACTGCATGCAGGTAATAATGAGCATGATACTGTTGGAAATGGCACAAATTGGAATCTGGTATCCTGTGGATGCGGCGATTAAGACCTTCCTACTGACAGACTACTGTGAGCAGTCATGTTATAGATGTGGTTATAGGATACTGCCCATCCTGATGAATCTGCTGGCTGGCCTCTTCCTCTACGCAATACTCTGGGCCACTGACGCCCTCTGCAGCCTGTCCAAGTAAGTAGAGTCACAACCAAAATGGCTCTTCCTCTATGCAACACTCAGGACCACAGACACCTTCTGCAGCATGTCCAAGTAAGTAGAGACACAACCAAAATGTCTCCTCCTCTATACAACACTCTGGGCCACAGACACCTTCTGCAGCCTGTCCAAGTAAGCAGAGCCACAACCAAAATGGCTCTTCCTCTATACAACACTCTGGGCCACAGACACCTTCTGCAGCCTGTCCAAGTAAGACACAACCAAAATGTCTCCTCCTCTATACAACACTCTGGGCCACAGACACCTTCTGCAGCATGTCCAAGTAAGTAGAGACACAACCAAAATGTCTCCTCCTCTATACAACACTCTGGGCCACAGACACCTTCTGCAGCCTGTCCAAGTAAGCAGAGCCACAACCAAAATGGCTCTTCCTCTATACAACACTCTGGGCCACAGACACCTTCTGCAGCCTGTCCAAGTAAGCAGAGCCACAACCAAAATGTCTCCTCCTCTATACAACACTCTGGGCCACAGACACCTTCTGCAGCCTGTCCAAGTAAGACACAACCAAAATGTCTCTTCCTCTATACAACACTCTGGGCCACAGACACCTTCTGCAGCCTGTCCAAGTAAGTAGAGCCACAACCAAAATGTCTCTTCCTCTATACAACACTCTGGACCACAGACACATTCTGCAGCCTGTCCAAGTAAGTAGAGACACAACCAAAATGTCTCCTCCTCTATACAACACTCTGGGCCACAGACACCTTCTGCAGCCTGTCCAAGTAAGCAGAGCCACAACCAAAATGGCTCTTCCTCTATACAACACTCTGGGCCACAGACACCTTCTGCAGCCTGTCCAAGTAAGACACAACCAAAATGTCTCCTCCTCTATACAACACTCTGGGCCACAGACACCTTCTGCAGCCTGTCCAAGTAAGACACAACCAAAATGTCTCTTCCTCTATACAACACTCTGGGCCACAGACACCTTCTGCAGCCTGTCCAAGTAAGTAGAGCCACAACCAAAATGTCTCTTCCTCTATACAACACTCTGGACCACAGACACATTCTGCAGCCTGTCCAAGTAAGTAGAGCCACAACCAAAATGTCTCTTCCTCTATACAACACTCTGGACCACAGACACATTCTGCAGCCTGTCCAAGTAAGTAGAGACACAACCAAAATGTCTCCTCCTCTATACAACACTCTGGGCCACAGACACCCTCTGCAGCCTGTCCAAGTAAGTAGAGCCACAACCAAAATGTCTCTTCCTCTATACAACACTCTGGACCACAGACACATTCTGCAGCCTGTCCAAGTAAGTAGAGCCACAACCAAAATGTCTCTTCCTCTATACAACACTCTGGACCACAGACACATTCTGCAGCCTGTCCAAGTAAGACACAACCAAAATGTCTCCTCCTCTATACAACACAAATGTACATTAGAGAATTGCCATCACAAAAATGTTATTGTGTTCTGATCGGGTTGAAATGGACATGGAGTATCCGGCAAAACAAATTAATTTTTTGAAATCATCAAGATGTAACTTCTAAATCCTGGGAGGCTAAAAGGAGTATGACTTTGTTAACTCCTGTGCATTAAACATTCATGCACATGCACACATATATTTTCAAAAAAATTTCCATGTAAAGGGACAGTCTGGAGTGGGAAGATATTATTGAAGATCTTCGTGTCAATTCCTTGAAAGATGCTGAACCTAATACTAAGTTCAGTCAACTTGATATTATTGCATTTGGTCTGTTGTGATCACAAACATACACACATAATGTTTTCTAAAAGCATTTTTTTGGATTCATGGAGTCTAGAAACATGTATTTTCGGAAAAATCTTACTGTTAAATTTTTGGGTGGGATACAATATTACCCTACTTGCTATACATAGCAGAAAAACCTTTTCTAAGAATAGTTTAGGTAAGATATATAAATATAAATAATAGATAAAGGTTAGAGAAAGTAATATGAATGTGTATGTGTGCAGGTATTGGAGACAAGGGGAGATAGAGGACTGCCCCTGCACATGCCACGGACAATAGTTACAAACAACAAGTGAGGTAAGTAGAGAGACTGTCCGAACTGTTAACAGAACATCACTCTTGTTACTAAACCTCTAATGAGTCTTTTCTTGTTTAGGACATCATCGACCTGCCAGCCTTTTCCAAGTAACATTTTTGTTATCTCTTGTTAAGGACATACAAGACCTGCAGCCCTTCCCCAAGACACGTCTCCTTATTTTGTATTTATTTTTGGAATATTTCATATGTATAACATATTTATACACTAAGTTTGTAGCTATTGCACATTAAAATACTTTCAGCAAAATTATGATGTTTAATGAAATTAAACAGTGGTAAGTATTGAAAACAATGGAGCAAAACGACTTTGAGAGATTGACATAGGTTTCCAACTTTTGATTGTCACATTCGTGGCTTCAGACCACCTTAACATGCACAGGACCATATGTTTGTACATAAAATGATGAGTAGAGAGAGGGAAGTATATCTGGCATTTACAGATCAGGAACCAGCCTTTGACAGAGTATGTACTTACAGAATAACTGTAGAAAACCCTAAGAGATACTGCTAAAGAATATAAAACGTGTATATATATATATATATATATATATATAATAAAGTGACAGGGGTAGTAAGAATAGAAGCTGCCAAATCTGTAGAATTTGAAATCAATGGAGGGGTACAACAAGGGGTCAGCTTGAGTCCATTACTTTTTATGACATACATGGACCAAATAATTAGACACTGTAAAAGAATAATCAGACAAATGAAAATAAGAAATGGGCACATGAGACCAGTATATATTATATATTCAGACTCTAGGTATGCATATGACCTTGTCCTAAAGGCCAATAGTGAAGAACTACAGAATTCAGTAGCAGAGTGTGCCAATACATGCAAAGACAGGGGCATGGAAGTAAATGTGAATAAGAGCAAAGTAATGCATGTAATAAAAGGGGCACAAAGAAAAATAAACATTGAATGTAAGAGGGAAACCATGGAGCAAATTGAGAGCTTTGAATATTTAGGGGCAACCATCAATTCAAACGGAAAAAGAGTTACAAAGTCACACTATCAAATGCTTTAGAAAGATCAATGAATAGTCCAGCAACTTGATTACCCTTGTCTTAGTGAATACTAGCACTAGGTCCATAATAGCAGCACTAGTTGAGCAAATCATCCTAAAACCATGTTGAGTTTAATTCAATGTGTCATATGTGTCTATGAAATTTATCAATCTTGAATTTATAACGTTTTCAAACAACTTACTGTACACCGAGGTAAGAGTTATGGGTCTATAGTTATTTATATTGCATGTATCATCCGTGTTTACTTTCTTTGCCATGTATAGTAGAGGAGGTAACATTCCACCCAAATATTTGATGTCGAGATTTCATCGGAAATATGTTTTGAGACCACCTGAATAAAAAACGCATTTTTAGAAGGTGTGTGTGTGTGTGTTGTTGTTGTTTTTTTTTTTTTTTTTTTTTTTTTTTTTTTTTTTTTTTTTTGTAAATTAACGTCCTCCAACATTGCGTCATATCGGACGGTGAGTGAATGAAACGGGTGAAATGATGCTCAAATGAGCCCGAGGTCCATGGAGCTTTAAGTTACCTGACATTCGTCTTCTCAGGATAAGGGAAAACCTCGGAAAAAACCTTACCCGGATAACTTACCCTAAGCGAGATTCGAACTCGCGACCTCTTGAACCTGAGGCAGACACGCTAACCATCACGCTATCGAGGCGGGTGTGTGTGTGTGTGTGTGCGTGTGCGTGTGCGTGTGCGTGCGCGTGCGCGTGCGTGTGCGTGTGCGTGTGCGTGTGCGTGTGTGTGTGTGGACAGCATAACTAAAAAAGTCACTTAAAAACCAAATTTGGTATATAAGTTTAATGTCTTTCAAGGATGTCATACAAAGATTTTGAAGAAAATTGCTCTAGCCTAAACTACCTTTACATGGAAAATGTTTCAAAAATGTTTATTTTTTTGACAATGATTTAAAGATTTTGATTAAAATCACATATAAAGTAAGGACAAAATTAGAAACCAAAGGCTTCACTTATCTTCTTGTTGCTTCACTGTTAATTGCTTCATTATTTCCTTAATTAAAATCATATATGTTTAAGATATTTTTATGGCAAATGAAATGTACGAGATATTTTGAATTTTCTGGCTACAGCCTATGTAGTCCTGTTTACTCTGGATGACTTTAAATAACGCATAAACCATAAGAGATAGACAAAATCTTACTGTACAAAAAATGTAAAACAGTAATATTCACAAATATAACACTAGAACAAAAGAAAATTATTTTAGAAATAGAGTTATAGGTACCCTAAACAACAAATGCATAGCAAATAGTATCAAAGAGTTGTACAACCACCTACTGTCCAGAATTAAACAGATAACAAATAAAAAATCTGATGTGTTGCACTCACATGACTTTTCCTACTCTTGTACTAACCATTCTTACAACAATTATACCTATATCTTCTTCGTGTTAGTTAAGATAAACATTTGTACAAATTATCTTATTGCCTGTTTCCTTATAGATGCAAGGGAAACATTAGAACACAGTAGGTTTTGGGTGATAGTGAAAAGCTTTGAGATTCCGTTCTCTTTGCACACTTCACATATAAAAAAAAATTAACGATGTTCCATTTCACGAAAGTTTTAAGTTTTCCGAAACTCACACACATAACAAGGAATATCTCCGAAATGGTTTACTCTACAAGAAAATTTATTTGGACATAAATTGTGTATTTTAGCAAGATCTACATGCATTGTATGTTAGTATGTTAGTTCTTAGACCAAAATCTTTTAACGATCAAGATTATGCAGGTCAAACGAAAAGCTAAAACAAAAATATACAAATGCCATGAAGTATGAAGACCTGTATTGAACTAAAATGCATCAAAAAATAGCTCAATACTTGTCCTTCCAGGGAACTGCTAGGGAGTCTTTATTTTTCCAACCTCTCCATTTCTCTATAAAACCTTAACCCTTAACATGCTGACCTGTCATGGCATGTAAAACGTCCTCTGATTGGTGATCAGAGGATATGGTCGGTGAATTTATTTTGATAATTCTCCTGGTCAGGTCGGTGAGACCCGTAAACCAACGACAGGTGTGGTCCTCCAGACATTCTGGGGGTTGTGAGAGAGCGATGTGACCGCCAAAACATAAAAATATGGTGCTCTCTAAAAAGCGGTTACTATTACTGCTATTGCTCTCTTCAATATAAGTGAAAAATATTGGAGAGCAAGAGGATTAATGACTTCATTGTTAGAAATCCAGCATTAGCTAACAACAACATTTTTGTAGAGCATGATTTGGTCTATCACTAATGGTTTACCAGTTATGCAAAAGTCGTCCAGAGTAACTACGACTACAAGGGCTATAGCCAGAAAACTCAAGATATGCATTTTATTTATCATAAAAATATCTCAAACACATGACATTTTAATCAAGATTGTTCGAGCCATTTCCAAGAAAATCAAAGTTTTCCGTGTAAAGGGTAGCTTAGGGTAGGACTATTTTCTTCAAAACCTTCATGTCACATCCTTGAAAGACATTAAACTCAAATACTAACCTTGGTTCTTAACCTACTTCCAACCTCTCCATTTCTCTATAAAACCTTAACCCTTAACATGCTGACCTGTCATGGCATGTAATACGTCCTCTGATTGGTGAATTTATTTTGATAATTCTCCTGGTCAGGTCGGTGAGACCCGTAAACCAACGACAGGTGTGGTCCTCCAGACATTCTGGGGGTTGTGAGAGAGCGATGTGACCGCCAAAACATAAAAATATGGTGCTCTCTAAAAAGCGGTTACTATTACTGCTATTGCTCTCTTCAATATAAGTGAAAAATATTGGAGAGCAAGAGGATTAATGACTTCATTGTCAGAAATCCAGCATTAGCTAACAACATTTTTTGTAGAGCATGATTTGGTCTATCACTAATGGTTCACCAGTTATGCAAAAGTCGTCCAGAGTAACTACGACTACAAGGGCTATAGCCAGAAAACTCAAGATATGCATTTTATTTATCATAAAAATATCTCAAACACATGACATTTTAATCAAGATTGTTCGAGCCATTTCCAAGAAAATCAAAGTTTTCCATGTAAAGGGTAGCTTGGGGTAGGACTATTTTCTTCAAAACCTTCATGTCACATCCTTGAAAGACATTAAACTCAAATACTAACCTTGGTTCTTAACCTACTTTAAGTTATGCTGTACACAGACACACACACCCGCACGCACGCACGCACGCATGCGCATGCACACACCCACACCCCCACACCCACACTAACACCCACACACACCTTTTTCTAAACATGCTTTTTTTTTATTCAGGATGTCTCAAAACATATTTGCATTGAAATCTTGACATCGAATTTTTGGATGGAATACAATACTTCCCCTACTTACCAGTAGAGAAATTAAAAATGTAATGTGTTGCTTTCACATGAAATTCTCTGCTCTTGTACCAACTATTTTTGCAAACTCTGTAGAAGAGTACAAAAATACAATATGATATTTATGTACTGCTCATTATTTTGCAATTATTCTCATGTCTTTATGAATATTTTGTATTCATTTTTTGTACATATAAATTGACGATCCATGTAAAATGTTTTACAGTTGGAGACAATAAAGTATATAACTGCTATATCTGTAGTGGTCCATCTTCATCAGTCAGACTGTCTGGACCAGGAGGAAGAATCACATCAATTGTATCACAAGCATAAAGAATTTCATTGGAAAGGTTATCGTCACTTATAGTAACCAGCATAATTCCTTTGAATATGATGCCATATTTGTTACACATCATATCTCTGGATGTAATCTAAAAATAATGAAAACCAAAAAAGAAATAACCAGCGAACCTGCATATTATGGTTTGCATTTTTTGTTAGCACAGAATTGCAAACTTATCCACAAAAATAATAACTATAAGATATACGTACTTTAGAAATTCATGAGTTTGCATGTTAATGTTGCCTCAAAGAACACAATATAGAATACTGTTGAATACCGGTTCACTCTGTTTCGAACAGAAAAACTGTAGAAGAACACACCTGGCAGATGCTTGAATACTATTACAGAAGTAACAATCGTGCTAGCATTGGGTCAGGTAAGAGTTTCCATGTGCTGATGTGAGATATCACTTCTACCCAGCAGTCTATAAATAGATCACTTGACTTTAGGATCATATTTTCAACATTAGAATTGTTTATACTGGCACTTCTTTGTATGATGTAATAGTACAAACTTTTATCAACAGTTTATAGTATTACAGGAAGTTGGGAGGGAAATGTAACAAGGAAAAAATAATGTGCTTTCACAGGTACAGCAGTAAGTTCTACCTTATTATTGTAAATTAATGAACTACACAGTATTCTATTTTCTAAGAGGCAATAATGTGTTAACATAATCAGATAACGTCAATGGTGACATACGTGGTCAAAATAACTCTTGAGACTTCATGTAAACTAAATAAAACCATATTTGTAGTGGTCTATAAATAGACTACTGGGCATAATGGGTTAACTTCATAATTGATTGGAGGTTTATTCAGTGTATTGATTTAATTTATAAAGTAATGATTAAATTTACTGCATACATCATTAGAATTTTGCAACAGGTGCCTATTAATGCTTAAACTAATGCCTATTCATTAAACTCCCAAGCACCAAAAAGTAGACCAGTCATTTCCCAATTTGAAATGTTACATTTGTCTCTTAAATTAGCAATGCATGGCTCAAAATGTGTTTTTTTTTCTAATCAATCTCCTTAAGTTGGTCTAGATTTTTTACTTGCTCTACTGGTAAGTATTGTATTCCATCCAAAAATTTCACGTCGAGATTTCACCAGAAATATTTGTTTTGAGACCCCCTGAATCCAAAAGAAGCATTTTTACTTTCTCTACTGTTAAGCAGGGGAAGTATTGTATTCCACCCAAAAATTCGATGTCCAGATTTCACCGAAAATATATGGTCTGAGACCCCTGAATCCAAAAAAAGTATTTTTAGAAAAAGGTCTGTGTGCGTGTGTGCGTGTGTGTGTGTGTGTGTGTGTGTGTCAGTCTGTGGACAGCATAACTCAAAAACGAAAAGTCGGTTAAAATCCAAAGTTGGTATTTAAGTTTAATGTCTTTCAAGGATGCGACAAGAAGAAAATAGCCGCACCCTAAACTAACTTTTACATGGAAAATTTTTCGAACATTTTGATTTTCTTGAAAATGGATCTAACGATTTTGATTAAAAGTTATATGTTTATGATATTTGTATGACAAATTAAATGTATATTTTGAAACTTCTGGCTATAACCTATGTAGTCCTGTTTACTCTGGATGACTTTAGAATAACTCGTAAAGTGTAAGAGATAGACAAATTCTTAATATACAAAAACTGTAGATCTCACTAAAACACACAATTTATGCCTGAATAATTTTTTTTGTAGGGTGAACCATTTCGGAGATATTCCTTGTTATTTGTGCCAGTTTCAGAAAACAAAACTTAGGTGAAATGGGACATCGTTCATTTTTTATGTGTTAAGCGTGCAAAGAGAATGGGATCTGAAAGCTTTTAAGAGATTTGACTGTAGCGCAAAGCCTACTGTATTTCCATATTGCGCTTTCACCTACAAGGAAATAAGCAACAGGATAATTTGTACAAACGCTTATCTCAGCTAACACGAAGGAGATATAGTATGTGTAAGAGTTTGTAAGAATGTTTAGTACAAGAGTAGAGAAAGTCATGTGAGTGCAACACATATTTTTCAAATCGGATTGTAGGGTTAAGAATTAGTCCCCTATTTTGTTGCCTGTCAATGACAATTACGTGTGTTCTTTCATAAAAATAAGGTTAGAAGGTGTGTTGTCAACGTAAATATTTCCATTTCAAAACCATCGTAATGTATAAGTTCCAATAAATTGTAATTAATTATTCTTGGATGTAAAAATCTTCTTATTAATATTTACACAAACTAGCATGTATCTTCTAAACTTCAGTAAACAAGAAATGTACGAGTTTATTTGAACATAAATTGCTTATTTTAACAAGATATACATTTTTTATATTTATATTGGAGAGAATTAGTAGTAAAAGTAACCGCTTTATGTTAACTAATGCTGAATTTCTGACAATGAAGTCATTAATCCTCTTGCTCCCCAATATTTTTCACTGATGGATGGGGCATTAGAAGTGGCTGGGCATATTTGAAGGTGGTCTTGGTCCATTTCCTCTAGCAGATCACATAGAGGACAGAGTGGTGAAGAATATATCCCAGTTCTGTTAAAATGTTTTGCCACACAATGTCCTGTAATCAACCTGAAGGTTGCAACTGCCGTTTTTCGAGGATACTCAGGAATTACTGTTTGAATGTTTAGTAGTTCCCATCTTTTACTTTTTGATTTTTCATAGTAATATGTTGCAATAATTGTTTTGAATTCAGAGTTGACTAATTTTTAGCTGCATAAAATGGTATATAAACTACAGTTTTCTGTACACTGCTTGTACCCTTTTTTGCAAGAAAATCAGCTTTGTCATTACCACTCAGTCCACAGTGACTCATGGGGGTCACGAAAGGGGGCCATGCGAGGGCTGCGGTTCCCCCCCCTCCTGGAAGTTGGTCAACTTAATGCGCAATCAATTACTGACTGACTATTAAACTACTATTTTAATTTTAATGTAAAGATCAATTTTCATTTAGCACAAATTAATATAGTTATCTGCAACAAATATTATAAATGTGGACAATAAAATAATGAATTAATATTATCTGATTGCAAATTTCCAACATGCGCGCCCCCCTGGAAAAAAGTCTGCCGACGCTCATGCAGTGAGCTAGTATCCATTGGAAGACTAGGTATTTTTGAAGTGCTGTTAGATGGGTAAGCATTTTCCAACATTCTATAATTGAATATTACAAATAGAAGCACTATTAACACTGAAGTATTCTTCATGTTTGAGGTCATTTTGAGTCACTTTTTACACTCGCCTTCACTTAAATTGTTTTAAAAACAGGAAACGTTTTCAAGACCGTTCGGCAGAGCTTTAAAGCTACAAGATTTGTCTAAAAAAAATCATGACCATATTCCGTGCTGGCTATGCCAAAACTTTGGTTTTCTGAGAAAAAGGAAAACCCCAAGTATTAAGACCACAGAATATAAGGCATGCACTTGTTTCTGTGGTTCGGTCTGTGTTTCTTTGAGTTCCCGAGAAGAAAAGATCGCAGAAGACGTGCATGTATTTTGCTGGCTCTACAGGTCTGAAGACTACTAGGTGTTCTGTGCTGAAGACGATAGGTGTTCTGTGCGCTACAGCCATGTCAAAATAAAGCAGAAAGAGTGAAAAGTTCAAATATGACAATGGTGAAGTGAAAGATGTCACTTGGGGAGGAATACATCGCAAATATTCCGTCGTTAGTGTAAGAAGAATCATTAATGTATGTTTTACCGATAAGACCTGAACTTCAAGTCGAAATACATAGGTCCAGCTAATATTCTATTTGGGCGATTCTGTTCTGAACATTTAGGTAATTCCTGCTATAAAGGAATGCCAGATTATCTCATTTAATTTAATACGTTTTTTACTTAATACAAATTCTGCTCTCGTAGTGTTGGTATTTAAAAATGTCAACTAAACTTCGGCGCAGCGTCTGTAACATTAACATTTCTGCACGCGTGCAAACAAAGAATGCCAGGATTGGAAGTAGTGTAATCTTAATCGAGTTTCTTATTGCTTTAGTCACAGCTTTACACGAAATATCCGCCTTTTAGGAATAAAATTTTAACACGTAGTTTACATTTTGAATTAAGGTTGTAATGTTTATGGTACATTCTTATAATTTGGTTCAGATTGCATATGCGCGAAAAACGCTATTTCCTCATTAATACTTGTATTAAGGAATTCTCGATAGGTGGAAAATTAACTTGAGCTAATAAGTAGTTGTTAACAACAAGTTGTATGTTCGGATATTCTTTAGAAAGGGTAACGCGACCACTTGGTCAGAATTTTGGCTAAGTCCAACTCGGCAGTGTGCACGAATTCTAACGAAAGTTGCCGAAGTTGCTGTGTTATTGCAGTGTTAATTCAGCGCTGCCAATAGCATTATTTCCCCATGAATAAAGAAGAGCCCATAATTTGTACTGCACTACATGGAAATATAATGAACTGCAATGTACAGGTAATTGAAGTGTACCTACTGTCAACAACAAAAACAACAATAATAATAATAATCATCATCATAATATAAGAAGAGCAAGAGGAGGAAGAAGAAGAATGATGATAATAATAATAAGAATGATAATAATGATAAGAATGATAATGATAATGAAAATGAAGATGATAATAATCTTCAACAAGCATACGTTTCCTACAAAATACATGTTATTAAGATATAAGTTTCTTTCATCGTCTTTTTTATGATCAGTTTTTTAATATAAAAGTCTTATTTTCAGTTTATCTTCAGAATTGGAGTCAAATTGTCATACAAGGATAAGACATCATCACAAGGTAGATGATGCACTTCTTTCAAATTTTTGGAATTTTGTAAATCATAACTTTTATTCCTTTTTTGAGAAGTAGTAACATTTACTTGCAATCACAAAGATATATTGCACAACTAACAAGGAAAAACATATGTTAGTAACGTAATGAGAGTTGGCACAGAGTTTAGTTGACCTCTGCAACACGTAACTGCCGATTAGTCATTCTCGGAGCTAAAGAAATAAACAGATAAGGTTGTCGCTCTGTTAAACAGTTGAGTAAGGTGCAATATTAGATGTCCTAGTCAGGCAATTGCGTAGGCATGTTCGTTCAAACACTAGAACATTTAAATAAATGTAGAGGTCTACCAGGTCCTTAGTGACCACTGGAGGGTTAAAGTCGTCGGAGCCGTGCACCCTCCACGCTTAAAATAAAGCTATATAAGTAGGTTGCATCTATAGCTGTATAAATAACTATAACTACAATATCCTGCGTGTGAATTATTGTTCATTATGTGTATTACTGCAAGTTGTGCAATATAATGCTACATGTGGATTGTAAGTCATGTGAAGTGTTTTAGTATCTTATACATCTCAAATTCTTGCAAAGTTAGTAATGTTACTTTAGAGAGCAACCTGTGATGGCAGGTACTGTGCATGCCAAGCAGATTACATTGTAGATATAAAAAAAATGCTAAAATTGTGCACATGTGCAGCATTTGGCCTTTTGAATGTGCAAAATTGTTACATCATATCCAGTTAGGTATTTTGACATGATTTATTCAATTCGAAGCACTTATGCAAAAGTCTTTAAGATATTATTTATTTATGCCAACAAACTTACTGTTGGTGTTTTTAAACACACAAGCCGTGTGTGGGCAAAGTTTAAGAGGTAGAACTGGAACTTAAAAATTCAATGCCACAACTGGGATTTGAACCACAGACCGCGGAAGGTCTGTGGTTCAAATCCCAGTTGTGGCATTGAATTTTTAAGTTCCAGTTCTACCTCTTAAACTTTGCCCACACACGGCTTGTGTGTTTAAAAACACCAACAGTAAGTTTGTTGGCATAAATAAATAGCGGAAGGTCTGTGGTTCAAATCCCAGTTGTGGCATTGAATTTTTAAGTTCCAGTTCTACCTCTTAGTCTTTAAGATATTCTTTACTGCTCTGGCCTAATTTGCAACTGCCAAAAAAATAGTGATTAGAGGAACAGACAATACCTGTGAAATGCTTAAGGAGTGGATGTTATCATGGCAAAGACATCTGGTCCACCCACCTTCACAATTTAGAAGCATTTTTAAAGGAAAATTATCACGTGAATACAGCATGCAATTTGAATAAGATACTGCACAGGCATCAATGTTAGTGCCAATCGAAGGGAAGAAGTGAAACTTGCCAATGTGGCATAATTTTAAGTTGTCTAGTTCCTTCTAAAGTTGCAGACATGCTTTAAATGTATAGTTTATTGGGGTAAAAGAAGAAGGGGATGAACGAGAGTAACAGGTGAAAAAATAGAGAAAGTCAATCTTATTTGAACTCATGAGTGTCGGCAAACTTTTTTTCAGGGGGGGCGCATGTTGGAAGTTTGCAATTAAACAATATTAATTCATTATTCTATTGCCAAAAACCGTAAAAGATGAGTTATAGTATTTGCTGTGGGTAAGCATATTAATTTATGCTAAATAAAAACTGTCCTTTACATCAATATTAAAGCAATAGTCTAATAGTAATTGATTGCACATTACATTTATTATTTTCCAAGAGGGGCCATAGCCCCCCATTGCCTGCACCCCTTTGCAACGCCCATGTTTGAACTAATCTTAGTAAAAGAGATGTAATACAGTTAAATTGGGTTCCACACCCATATGCATCAATCAAAGTAAATGTGTTAACGCTAAATAACTTAAATTCTGTAGAGCACATATCAAAACAAAACTTGCATAATGTTGACCATGGCCTCCTATAGACATGTCAGATTAGCAATTGACTGTGGAGAGGGGAGTGGGGGTGAGGCAGTAACTGACACAACTATATATAGGTCATGAGGTGAGACATACACAAGTCTTGCACATAGGGGAAGCTGGTTTCCTTCCCTCCCTCTCTGCAACAGCTGAGAGAGGGAAATACGCGCATCAGTTTGCTGTGAATGAATAAACACTACAACAGCGTGCAACTGAAATAATTGCAGTTTACAGGGAAACAGTTGTTGGCACATAGCCATAGTTATAGCAAAATTGCTGTGTTCATTATAAAACCTAATTTTTGTGCTTATATAATGCCATTAGCAATATGTACTAAAGCTATGCAAGCGAACTTCACTTCTTCATGGACAGAAACATTATGACTTCTGCACATACATGATTGCACAGCTTCCCCCACTATCAGCCATTCAGATGAAGAGTTGCCACAGCGCAGCTAAGGGAATTGCTCTTGCCTACCTCATGAGCTATACAGTAGTCCTCTCTTATGAACATACACTTTGCTTACCAATGTTTCTGCTATTCATGTTATGATTGTTTCTCCACAGACGTAGCACCATCAGATACAGCAGCAGTTGTGAAATGGATACCAAAATAGAAATCAAGGAAGAGGATCCTCTCTCAGACAATGTAGTCTCACAGAATGACAGTGAGTTCTTTACAATGAAGACTAACAGTTATGCTGTGTTTCTGGACAATGATTGTGAAATGGCAATGAAAACAGAAATTAAATACGAGACCCCATTTCAAGACTTGTGTTCACAGAAAGAGAGAGAATGTTTTATGATACATCACTTAAAGCAGATCAAGTCTGAAACTATTACATCCAGCAATAACTCAACATGGATACCAAAACAGAAATTGGCTCAGAGAAAGAGAGAGAATTTCTTCCAGAGAATCCTTTAATGTACATTAACAAGTATAAGCGTGATCATGAAATGGATAACAAAATAGAAATTAAAGAAGAGCCTTGGTGCCTGGAAACAGAAACTTCAACGGTTTGTAATGACATTAAGGTAAGTTTTGTGGAATTCTACTGCAGTTAAAAGTTTTATTTACAATTATTACTTCAATAAATTTTTGAATGATATAATGTAGAATTAGTAAGCACAAGAGATAGCTAGTATTCAAAAGCACATTGTTTGTCAGGTAATTTACTGGGTGTCCCAAAAAAACACAAACAATGCTTAGTATCTTGTGCGGGATGGTAAACTGATTGATTTTCAGATAGGAACCCCTGTCTGGAAATGCATGGTGTCGACACTGAAGAGTGTTGAAGTTTGAGAACGAACGGTTGTGACAATTTGTTCACGTTCATTTTGGTACCTTAATACGGAAGGTATGCAACCCTTTAGCCATCTGATGAACAACCTGAGCATAATAACATTCCTGCACCTGCACTAAATCCCTCCGTAAAGCTCTTGGTATACATCCTACAGCATTACTTGTGTTGTTTCCAGTACAGTAACGTTTTAACAGCAGTATGACACGTATCAGTACACAGCTGTGGAAATGGCCGACATGAGATCCAGCACACTTTCGATGTAAATGTACTGAATCACCTGAACGTTGCGCATTCAAATCAGTTGGTTGGTAAAGGCAGACCAGTTCCATGGCCAGCATGGTTGACAGATCTGAGACCGCTCAACTATTTTCTGTGGAGTTGTATGAAGAGTATGGTGTATGGCACTTCTGTAACGTCAGTGGAGGACCTTATAGCTCGAACCCACAGAGCGATTGAAAATCTTCAAACACAAACCGCAGGTATTGGGTCATGTGCATGAAGTTCATCACCGCCGATTTAGCCTCTGCAATGACGTAGGAGGTACTCAGTTTGAAGCCCCTTTGTAATGTAGACGGCTCAATGTTGGGTTTGTTGACGAAATGGGAATGCACACTCCTCTCACACTACAATGCGCTACAGCGTCCAAACCGTGCATCTTCGGACAGGGGTTCCTATTTAAAAACCAATCAGTTTGCTATCCCATACAACATACTAAGTGGTGTCTGTGTTTTTTTGGAACATTCTGTATATAAATATATTGAATCACCTAAAACTTGCACCACAAATATTTCAGAAATGGAAAGTGCTATTGATATGTGGTTTTCATAGCATTGATTGGTAGTCAGGGGCTCATACATTTAGCCTATAAACAGATTTTAATAACACTGAGAAAGCGCAATTTGTGAGCAAACATGCAATTTTTTAAATGGAACAATGCCTAGTTACCCTACCTTAGTAGAATAAAGGTAGGGTAAATTAGAATTTCAGTGGTCTTTGTTACCAGGTTCTAGTGCAAGTAGTTTACGAGCAATCTTATTTTGAATCTTTTATGCACCAACACTTGTACAACGTTTGGTAGCACAAACTGAAGAAAAATAAAAGGGACTTAAAATACTTCTGTGGATTGTGGCAAGTAAAGAGAACATAGCCCTTCAAAAGGTGGTTCAAAATGATCACCAGCAGCTTCAATACACATTTCCAGTCTGCTATGGAAAGACTGCTGCACATGATCTAGCATTTTAGTGGAAATTTCAGAGCAGACAGCAGTAATACGTCATTTCATATCATATGGTGTATTTGGTACATTTTTGTACAGTGTCTTTCAGCCTTCCCCACAGAAAAAAGTCTAAAGGGGTCAGATCGTTAGTTGTCCTATTTCCAAATTTTATAATAATTTTGTACATTATTACACTTCATCTATGAAATATTTTTACATTACATAATTTTTTATCTGTTATCATTCATGTATAAAATTATATCTTTCTACATATTAGCAGGCGTGTCTTTATGACAATCATAAAATAGCACAGCTATCCAACTACTGAGTTTCTCCCATATTCCCCTTGTACCTACAAGAATATTATAATTATTTATTTATGCCAACAAGCTTACTGCTGGTGTTTTTAAACACACAAGCTGTGTGGGCACTGTTTAAGTGTAAGATCTGTGGTTCAAATCCCTGCTGTGGCATTGAATTTTTTGGTCCTGATTCCACCTCTTAAATATTAGCAATAATTTGTGCAAATGTTTATCATGAAGAAGATAGAGGAATAGGTGTCTGTAGGAATAGTTAGTACAAGAGTAGAGAAAATTACACATCAGACTTTTTTACTTTCTCTACTGGTAAGTAGAGGAAGTATTGTATTTCACCCAAAAATTTGATGTCAAGATTTCACCTGAAATATGTTTTAAGACCCTCTGAATAAAAAAAAAAGCATTTTTAGAAAAAGGTCCGTGTCACTCTGTCAGCCTGTGGACAGCATAACTCAAAAACCAAAAGTCAGTTAAAAACTGAAGTTGGTATTTAAGTTTAATGTCTTTCAAGGACCCAACACAAAGATTTTGAAGAAAATTGCTCTACCCTAAACAATTTACATGTAAAATTTTTCAAAAATTTTGATTTTCTTGAAAATGGCTCTAACCATTTTGATTAAAATGCCATATGTTTCAGATATTTTGATGACAAATGAAATGTATATCCTGAATTTTCTGGCTATAGCTCATGAAGTCCTATTTACTCTGGATGACTTTTGAATAACTCATAAACCATAAAAGATAGACAAAATCTTACCACACAAAAAATGTATATCTTACTAAAACACAATTTATATCCAAATAAATTTTTTTGCAGAGTGAACCATTTCAGACATATTCCTTCTTATTTGTGTCAGTTTCGAAAAACTTTGGTGAAATGTAACATCGTTCATTTTTTTATATGATAAGCGTGCAAAGAGAATAGAATCTCAACGCTTTAAAAGATTTGACTATCCCCCTACTGTATTCTAATATTCCCCTTGCACCTACAAGGAAATAAGCAATAAGATAATTTCTACAAATGTTTATCTCAACTAACACGAAGAAGATATGGGAATAAGGGTTTGTAAGAATGGTTAGTTCAAGAGTAGAGAAAGTCATGTGAGAGCAACACATCAGATTTTTTTCTGTTACTTCTGGTTTTCATTTGGTCCCATGGGTACAGGAGAAACCAAGTCAAATCATGGAGCCCCAAATACTCATGCAGGTAATGTAACCAGAGAGGTAACTGAGGCTCTATTTGAGACACAGCTGCCCTTTTCCTTCAGATCACATGACACCAAGGGGTTAGAACAGTGCTTTGATTTCTTCCTTTTTGTACCATAACATGGGTTTGATGAATACATCTGATAACCCAAGCCCAGGCAACTGCACGTGGGATTCCTGGTGGGCAAAGGGGTGGGTTTCCTCCGGGTTCTCTGGTTTCCCCTGCCATCTCATTCCACTGATGCTCCATCTTCATTCATGTATCATTAGTGTCACCTCTTGCAGTGCCATATGTAGTAAAACCAGGCATTAAATACAACAACAAAGAATTATAACCCAAGACTTTGACACAGCTGCCTCTGCGTCACTCACCCTATTGACACAGAGTACACAAATTTTCTAGGGGTAATCATAAAAAACCTTACATGGAGCAAACACATTAATTATATCTGTAGCAAAATAAGTTCAGGGTTATTTGTAATAAAAAGTGACAAATATAGTGGATGTTAATACACAATGTTATATTATGGATTGATTTACCTGCACCTATCATATGGGATAACAGTGTGGGAATGCTGTGCTAAAAAGTACATTATCCAAGTATTCTTTCTCCTAAAAGGAGCATTAAGACTAATTTTGAGAATGAAACAAACAGATTCATCTAGGCAAGCCTTCAAAGCCCTAAAAGTTTTAACTCTATACTCTCTATACATGTATGAAGTGATAGTACAATTGTTCAACAGGCAAGACTTAGGTCAAACAAACAAATAAATACATGAGCACTACATCAAAGAAAATACAAACTTTCATGTTCAGTCACATAGGCTAGAAATGTACAAAACCTGCAGCTCATGAACTGTATAACAAACTCCCTGCTTATCTGAAAAATATTAATAGCTTTAACATATTCAAGAAAGTGTTAAAGAAATTCTGCATAGAAGGTTGTGACTACTCAAGTGATGAATATTGTAATAATATGGACTAAATAAATAGTATTGATATAATATTAAGTTGTACTAGTGTATAGTAAGTAATCCATTATTATTCAAGATGCTCTCGGGCTTCGAGCCAGGTGTAGTGATGAAAAGACATCGACGTTTCGGGAGTGTACATCTCTCCCATCTTCAGGATGAAGATTATTGTAAATATGTTACTATAAAATTTATCTGTGTATATATAAAACTGTATGATTTTTTGCACATGTTTCCTTGACGATGCTTTGAATATGTATGTATTCGTTTAAGGAAATAAACAAATACCTTGGGATTAGAAGAGTGCTTTGGTTTCCTCCTCCTTGTACCACCACATGGGTTTGAGGAATGCATGTAATGGGCCAAGACAATAATACTTATCTCCCTTACCATAAAGTCGCTTAACATGATCAATGATCAAGCTCCTCTAATCTTGATAAACACACTCTTGAGGGGATTTACCTTTACTAAACATTCCTTTTGTCAGTTTTCTGTTCTTTATACCAAACTAAATACTTCCTCCATTGCTCTGATTTCTTTCACTCCATTACATGTTTCTGAATAACTCCTAATGCCATGTACTAACCAAACCAAATACTTTAAAGATAACTATGAGATGCTGGAGATTTATGTGAAACTGTGTTTGCATTATTCTGTTACAGGATGGGAACTTCACTCCAATAAAATTACCGAGGTAAGGCTTTGACTCTTGGCTAATATTTCAATAGAAACTCTTCTGATATTTACGTTACATTTTCTTTTATTGTTGCTTCTTTATCTTTATTAATATTATAAAGAGTTTTCTGTAGGTGCAAGGGGAGTATGGGAATATGGTAGGCTTTGAGTGATAGTCAAATCTTTTAAAGCTTTGAGATTCCGTTCTCCTTGCACGGCTAAGATATAAAAAACTGAATAACAATCTTCCATTTGTGGAAAGTGTAAGTATTGTAAAAGTAACACAAATAACAAGGAATATCTCCAAAATGGTACACTCCACATAAAAATTAATTTGGACATAAATGTTGTGTTTTAACAAGATCTACATTTTTTTGTACAGTAAGATCTGGTCTATCTCATATGGTTTGCCAGTTATGCAAAAGTCATCCAGAGTAAATAGGACTACATGGGCTATAGCCAGAAAATTCAAGATATACATTTCATTTGCCATAAGAATATCTTACACATGGCATTTTAATCAAAATCGTTAGAGCCATCTTCAAGAAAATCAAAATTTTCCATTTAAAGGGTAGTTTAGGGTACAGGAATTATCTTCAAAATCTTTGTGTCACTCTCTTGTAAAATATTTAATTTAAATACCAACTTAGGGTTTTAACCGACTTTTGTTTTTGAATTATGCTGTTCACAGACAACAAATACTGACAGACATACACACGTACACAGAACTTTTCTAAAAATTCTTTGTTTGATTTCAGGGGGCCTCAAAACATATTTCTAGTAAAATCATGACATCAAATTTTTGGATGGAATACAACACTTCCTCTACTTACTATATGTAGTAGAGAAAGTAATTGGCTTTGCCACTGCTCGTAACATGCTGCAAGCTCATCATTTTGTTTTCTTAGTGAAAGTGGCGTGATAAAACACAACAGAGTCAAAGTCAAATTCTGACCTGTGCAAACGGAGGATCATGTTACCCTGATGATGTCAAGTGCAGTACTTGGCGAAACATTGGTATCCACCATGCCTTCTAGACCACGGCCTACAAGCCCGGAAGAACTAAATATTTCAAATAGTCAAGACACTGGCTGTGAAAGCCTAAATACGTATATAACAAAGTTATTTTCATTGTTTCTATAATGTCACAATATATTCTTCTAAACTACATTCAGTAACCTAAAAACCTACTTAAAATATGCAGAAAACATTTTTTACAGGTTCTCCAACATAAACCAACTGACTAACACAAAAGCTTGAACTATTTATGATTAAGCCTTGTGTATTCAAATCAATCTTATTCCAGATTGTGTTTTATATGGAAAGGTGGATTGTATTGAGAATGGGATTGACCTCAAATTGATTTCAATTCCCCATGGAAATATAGTGATTGTTATTATGTTGTGCATAACGGCTACTCCATTTATGATATTGATTCCTCAATCACCAGAGCCAAGAAAGGAATACCAAAAAAACAACAAACATCAGACACGCCAACTGCCACTGCCTGCATCCCATATACCGGCAATCTATCCGTCAGAATCAGTAGAATTCTCACCAGACACAATATCAGGACCATCCACAAACCGTCTTTGAAGATCAAACACCTGGCGAGACCAATAAAGGATGACAAACTGGACCTTAATGTACCAGGGGTATACTGCATCCCCTGTGAATGCGAGATGCCTACATAGGGCAAACTGGCAGGACCATTTCCACCAGTCAAGGAGCATGAATGGTCCATACGCTTAATGCAGCCTGAAAAGTCAGGACCAGTGGAACACTGCTTTGAAAAAGACCATAGAGCCAAATTCAAGGAAACGACCATTGTGGCAAAATGTAGTGGTTTCTGGGAACGTAGGGTTAAGAAGGCTCTGTCCATCTCCTCCAAGAAAGCACACTAAACCAGGATACCAGATTGCAGTTCAGTCCATCCTGGAAACCGGCCTTAAATTTGGAGATTGACCGGCTCAGGAAACACATTCCACCAGAGTTTTGAACCACCTCCAGAATAGCACCAGTGTTTTCTACTAAGTACATACTAGTGGACAGTGCATATACTGGTTCTTTCACTCATGTTAGTCATTAATTATCCCGAAACGTTGATGGCTCTTCATCAGTACACCTGGCTTGAAGCCTGAGAACGTCTTGAATATGTTGTGCATGATAATTGCCATGTTCACTACCTATAGTATTTGTTCCTATTGTAGATTTGTTGCTTTAAATAAGTTCAACTGTGTGGTAACTTCCGCTTCTATAACATAACAGAGTTAACTAAGTTATTTTCATTTATTGACTCGTTATGAATTTGATAAATTCAGAGATTTTACAGTGATTATATAGTACTCACCAAAGCAGTGCACTAGGTACAAATGAATTGTCTTTTGCTTTCTCTACTAGTAAGTGGAGGAAGTATAGTATTCCACTCAAAAATTTGATGTCGAGATTTAAGCGGAAATGTATGTTTTGAGGCTCTGTGAATAAAAAAAAAAGCATTTTTAGAAAAAGGTCTTTCTGTATGTGTGTGTGTGTGTCAGTCAGTCAGTCTGTAGACAGCATAACTCAAAAACCAAAAGTTGGTATTCAAGTTTAATGTCTTTCAAGGATGCAACATAAAGATTTTGAAAAAAAATTCCTCCACCTTAAACTACCCTTTACATGGAAACTTTTTTGAAATATTCAGTTTTCTTGAAAATGGCTGTAACTATTTTGATTAAAATGATATGTTTCGGATATTTTTATGGCAAATAAAATATATATTTTCAACTTTCTGGATATAGCCTATGTAGGTAGTCCTGTTTACGCTGGGTGACTTGAATAACTCGTAAACCATAAGAGGTAGACTAAATCTTACTATACAAAAAATATTGATGTCGCTAACACACAATTTATGTCAGAATAATTTTTTTTGTGCAGTGAAGCATTTCAGAGATGTTCCTTGTTATTTGTGTCAGTTTTGTAAAACAAACTTTCATCAAATGCAACATCATTGTTCATTTTTTGTATGTCAACCATGTAGAGGAATGGAACCTTTGAAAGATTTGATTATTGCTCAAAGCCTACTGTATTCCCATATTCATCTTGCACCTACAAGGAAATAAGCAATAAGATAATTTCTGCAAATGTTTATCTCAACCAACATGAAGAAGCAATAAGAGTTTGTAAGAATGGTTAGTACAAGAGTAGAGAAAGTCATGTGAGTGCAACACATCTGATTTTTCTATTTCCATATATTCCAACAATTTTTGCTTATTTTCTTTCAGTGCTGCTTTTATGATCTTTCTGTACCATTTACTTTATTTTGGTATCCTCATGTTTTATTACAACCTTTATTATAACACATTTATTCTTCATTGCATTATTTAGAATTTGCATGATATCTCCTCAAGTTTAAGTTTCTTTACACTGTTTAGAAACTATGCACTTTTTGGATGTATAGCTTTGTAGGACAGATTATCAAATTTTTGTTTAACACAATTGACTTTGTATAGTGACAAGTTTGCATTAGGACAATTGTTGTGAGATTTTGCAAAAGTAGTTACATTTTTCATTTATTTTTACTCTTTAGTTTTTTGTTTTTAACGTATTGTGTTTCTGTAAGAACAGTCCTCAGTGCTTTTAAAGTGTTTTAATTTACTATTATATTAATTTCTATCAACTTAATTTATAGTTCTCTGTTGGCAGTTCTTCGTCAACAGAGAATCTCTTTTCAGATTTAATTTCCTATTATTCTAGGGTTGTTATACCTAATGTTAAATCCTCTAACATTTCAGGTTCTACACAAAAGCTATTTCTAGGTTTGATGACTTTCCAGCACCTTCTGCTACAATAGCAAGGAACAACACATGTCTCAGTGATGTAAAGGATTCTCCTGAATATAAAAGTCAACAAAATAGTATCACAAAAGTAATACCTATGGAGAAACATGTTCACTCAGCATCATCTGGTAAATATAGTGATGGGGAAGCATACAGTATGGCCTTATTGATTCATAAGGGTGAAAAAGCACACAAGTGTGAAATTTGTGATAAGAGGTTTAGTCGGTTGGAAAGTTTGAAGTTGCACAACTGGATACACGACGGTAAAAAGCCTTACAAGTGCACAATTTGTGAGAAGAGCTTTACTCGGTTGGCAGGTTTGAAACTGCATAATTTGATTCATGAGGGTAAGAAGCCCCACAAATGTGAAGTTTGCGATAAGAGGTTTACTTTGCTGGGAGGTTTGAAATCACATAACTTGATTCATGAGGGCAAAAAGCCTCACAAGTGTAGTATTTGTGAGATACATTTTACTCGGTTGTCACAGCTAAAATCACACAATTTGATACATGAAGGGAAAAAACCTCACAGGTGCGAAGTTTGTGATAAGAGGTTTACTCATTTGTCTACTTTAAAATCACATAATTTAATACACGAGGGTAAAAAGCCTCACAAATGTAAAATTTGTGAGAGAAGCTTTACTCAGTTGTCAAATTTGAAATCACATAATTTAATACATGAGGGTATAAGGGCTCACAATTGTGAGGCTTGTGAGAAACGGTTTACTCGATCATCAGATTTGAGAAGGCATACATTGGTACATCACGGAAAAAAGCTAGACTAGTTAGAAATTTATGATAGGATCTTTTACTCATGTGCAATTTGAAAATACGTAGTTTGATACATGAGGGTAAAAGGCCTCAATAGTGAAATTGTAAGAAGACCTTTACTTATTTGCAGTGGCAGCTGCTGCTTATGCTGCAGTGTTATGCAACACAGTTTTATTGGAGGAAATAAAAGGATTTTCTCTTAAAATCAGTGTACTACCCTTTTTCTTTAAATTGTTTTAGTGTATAGATGTTATTAGCTATTTCTAATAATTTTAGTATACTGTTTAGTTGGTTGCTCTAAAAACGTGGCAGAAATAATTGACACGCTGCGCCTGTACAGATTGCTACAGTATGTGGTATGGCAGAGAGGTTCGCTTCAGACTTCCCTAACCCATGTGTTAAGGTGGCTAGCCGTTGCATAGCTACTGCAAACATTGCCTGGTATTGTCTCCTTGGGTGAGTGCAATAGTTGGCATCAGCTTTATCTTTTTATCCGAAAAGACTAACCAAACTCTTCCAAGCAGTTGAAAACTTTTGCGTCCGGCTTCTCTTATTAGCGTCTTACACCTTCGCACGTGTTTAAGTTAACTCTTGGCATGGCTTTGCTATATTGATATATTTTAGTTAATCTTATGCAAGAGACAAGTGTAGCGAGCTTAATTTATGGTGAATTTTACAGTACTTTTCTGGTAATTTAACGCGTAATGAATTTGGCAAGTAACTTGCATGGCAAGAACTATGAAAAGTTTTATAGGTAGGCCATGATCAGTACTTATTCTTTTTACTGTACAGTTTATATCCCCCTTTAATTACGATGGTCATATTGCCTAACGCAACGGGGTTTCAATTAGCGGTGGTTTTCGAGTCTTTAGGGATCTTATACATTAAATGTATACACACATATTCACACTCGCACTCTCATTCATACTTTCAGACTCCGGGGAGGATTGGGAATAATCTTGGCTAGAGAAAAATTCCCCCCCCCCCCCCAATCGGACCAGGCACCCCTTCCATAGTAAGCAGGCACTCTACCGACTGAGCTACGGGGCCAGCCTACTAATGTTGTTCAGAGCATTACTACAAATAAAAGACAATGTGAGTGAGTGTGCCGACACTCATGCCTACGTTAGAGATATAAACCATTTAAGTTCAAGCATACTAAATCATGAGGCTTCCTCTGTTCGCTTGAAAAATGTGTTGAAGGTAACGTTCCTTCTGATAAGTCAAACGTGGCTTTGGAGCTAGGCAGTGCATACAGACGTAGGATTCCTGAGAAAAACCAAAAAGTTAAGCAGAATAGATATATCCTCAACATATTAATAAATTGTATTAGATTCTATGGGGTGTTAGAATTGGCTTAAGAGGGCATGATGAAATAGTCATCATTAGATCCTGGTACTTATAGACGATTAATTAATTTCAGAGCAGAGTTAGATTCTGCCCTAAAAGCAACCTAGAAAAAGCGACAGTGTCCAGGGGAACGACTAAGACGATCTAAAATGAATAGCTATAGTCACGCTAGAAGTTTTCCAAAGGAAAATAGACATGCGCGAGGCCAATTTTCTAGCAATGGTAGCAGATGAAACCACTGATGTGTTCACTTTATTGCAATTGTTAACCGCTATGTAGTAAAGGTTCCAAGCTGGTTGAAAAATTCTGGAGATTTATCTCACCTGCACACCATGATGCAAAAACATTGGCTTCTTGCTGACTTAGATACGCGCGAAAATGCCTCAAAACTGATTGTACAGTTCCGCAATGTGTGGTTCTTCTGGAGGTGTGCAAACACTAATTAAGCTGAGTGTGCACTTATGCACATCAAGTAAATCTCGTCGTGGGAAAGGCTGCATTCATGAATACAAATGTTAGGATCTTCTGTGCTAGTCTCCAAGGTATTTGTACCTTCTTTTCTGTTGGCTCACAGCGAACTGCAATTCGGGGCTCAATAGTGAACAGAAGGCTGCCCCGGCCCAGCAATACTCGCTCAAACTTTCTTTCTAGAAGTGTGAACACTGTATATGACTTAAGAGAGAGATCGGGTGTATGAACAAAATTCTGAGGGGGGGGGGGGCGGGGGCATCCTATCACTCACTGGCCAATAATTGACCAAGCGTCTGGGTATAAGATGTTATTGAGTAGTTGTGTATTCAGCTTTTGGTTGTATTTTTACTTTCTCTACTACCTTTAGTAAAGTAAAGTATTCCAGCCAAAACATCGATGTCGAGATGTCACCGGAAATATATGCTTTGGGGTCCCTGATTCCGAAAAAAAGCAATTTTAGAAAAAGGTCCGTGGTGTCTGTGGACAGCATAACTCAAAAACGAAAAGTCTGTTAAAAAGCAAAGTTGGTATTTAAGTTTAATGTATTTAAAAGATGCGATACGAAGATTTTGAAGAAAATTCCTCCACCCTAAACTACCCTTTACATGAAAATTTTTTTTGAAAATTTTGTATTTCTTGAAAATGGCTTTAACGATTTTGATTAAAACGCCGTGTTTGGGATATTGTTATGACAAATGAAATGTATATCTTGAATTTTCTGAAGTTCTATGAAGCCCGTGAAGTTCTATTTATGCCGGATGACTTTTGCATAACTGGTAAACTGTAAGAGATGGGCCAAATCTTACTGTAGAAAAAATGTAGAATTTGCTAAAACATACAATTTATGAGTAGTCGGAAGCTTTCACGGCCGGAGTTAGAATTGAGGCTAGAGATTTCTTCCGGGCTTAAAAGCCGTGGTCTGCTGGAGTTTTGAGGTCCAGACGTTTCGTTCACACCTGCGGCACAGAATAGACATTATATACTCTCTGTTCTGTGCCTGCGGTGGACATCATCGGTGGCGTAGTCTGAGTCTTCTCGGTGAAGGTTCAGTTACATAACTCCAGCAGACTACGGCTTTTAAGCCCGGAAGAAATCTCTAGCCTCAATTCTTATAATTTATGTCTAAATAATTTTTTGTATAGTGATCCATTTCGGAGATATTGCTCATTATTTCTGTAAGTTTTGGAGAACTTATACTTCTGTCAAATGGAACATTTTTTTTATGTTAAGCGTGCAAAGAGTACGGAATTTGTAAGCTTTAAAAGATTTGACTATCGCTCAAAGCCTACTGTATTTCCATATTCCCGTTGCACGCGCAAGAAAACGAAGAATAAGATAATTAATTATTGTTACAAATGCACATTCTTCACTCGTACTTGAATTCATTTCCTGCTGGTTTTCTTGGACAAGTCTCAGATGAACATGGGGAAAGATTTCATGAAACCACATCCATCAGGGGCAATGTGCAACAAGTATGACGGCTGTCTACTGTTGGACACCACTGCAGGATAGTAGTGGTACTCATAAGAGGTGCAGCAAATGAGCAAAAATTATAAAAATAATAAAAATGCACTCACATGACTTTCTCTACTCTTGTACTAACCATTCTTACAAACTCTTCTTCATATACCTTCTTCGTGTTAGATAAACATTTGTACAAATTATTTTATTGCTTATTTCCTTGTAGGTGCAAGGGGAATGTTAGAATACAGTAGGCTTTGTGCGATAGTTAAATGTTTTACAGCTTTGAGATTCTGTTGTCTTTGCACACTTGACATAAAAAAATGAACAATGATCCATTTCACGAAAGTTATAAGTTTTCCGAAACTCACACACATAACAAGGAATATCTCTGAAATGGTTCACCTTACAAGAAAATGTATTCACACATAAGTTGTGTATTTTAGCAAGATCTACATTTTTGTATAGTATGATTTGGTCTATCTCTAACGGTTTACCAGTTATGGAGAAGTCCAGAGTAAATACGACTGCAGGGACTATAGCCAGAAAATAAGATATACATTTCATTTGTCATAAAAAATATCTCAAACATACGACATTTTAATCAAAATTGTTAGTCATTTTCAAGAAAATCAAAATTTTCCATGCAAAGGGTAGTTTAGGGTGGGGCTATTTTCTTCAAAATCTTCGTGTCGCATCCTTGAAAGACATTAAACTGAAATACCAACTTTGGTTTTTAACCGACATTTCATTTTTTGAGTCATGCTGTTCACAGGCACACACACGGGCCTTTTTCTAAAAATGCGTTTTTTGGATTCAGGGGTTCTCAAAACATATATTTCCTGTGAAATCTCGACATCGAAGTTTTGGGTGGAATACAATACTACCGCTACTTACTATGAGAGAAAGTAAAAATAAATAAATAAATTAATTAATGAATTAATAATAATAATAATAATAATAATAATAATAATAATAATAATAATAATAATAATAATAATAAAAGTTATTATTCACTCTTGCTAGTCATTCATCCTGAAGATGGGAGAGATGTACACTCCCGAAACGTCGATGTCTTTTCATCACTACACCTGGCTCGAAGCCCGAGAGCATCTTGAATATATTCAGATGACGTTTTCCTTTTTAAGTTTGTCTATATATGTGTTTTTCTTGAGGGAAAAAACGTGATTTTAGTGATGTCCCGAAGCGAACCTATGTGAAGGACGAGGACAAGATGAATGTTTCTACCCTGTTACTTCACGCTTCGCCACAGCATATTTCATTATTATTTCATCATCTTTGTGTTGATATATTAGTATTTACAGACCAAATCCTACTGTATAAGCGTCGCACAAACCGGATACAATTAGATAGTGACTAGTACCATTCGCACAAAATCTGTGGGTGCTGTGGAAAAACCAGTGCCAGATTCGTGTTGAGTAGGTCAAAACACATTAACATAACCCATTTTGGTAGTCGAAAATCGTGTAAAGTTGAATCTTGTCGACCAGTGAGCTATTAGTCCAAGCCACCTCTCTTACCTCATTCGCTGGTCACTTTCTTCTGGTGGGCAGACAGTACTTGGTTTCCATGGGCATTTTCTTTTTAAGGTGTCCATTCCATCGAAGCCTGATAAGTATACATTAAGATAATGATATGCGATGCTAAGCCATAATGTATGTTAAATGAAGGCATTTATACTGCTAAGGATTCCCCTCCTAAGGGAATTCGTGTAAATGACCAAATCTATCATGGTACTGATGGAAATTGTATGTTTGATAATTGGTTCATTTCGATGCCACTGGCACATAAATTGCTCAGTGATCACTCTGACAATAATGGGAGCAACTAAATCAAATAAGCCAGAAATGCCTCCATTATTTGCAGAGTTCCGCGGCTGTTAAACGAACCGTGCAATGTTCGCTTTCAGTGGCGAAATGATTTCTAACCTGCTTTCCTCCAAAGAAGTAAAAGATTGCGACTACGTTGTCTATAATGCGTGACCGAAAGGATGAGAGTGGAGTGGTAAAAACTCCCCAAATCATAGAGTTTAGCAACGTCACATAGGGTGACAATGATTTCTTTGATAAATTATGTCATATCCACCCGGTGTCCAGTACTTCTAAGATGGACATGTATCTCCCTGAAATAGTGTTCCTTTACGTAGACAGGTGCTGCTGTACTGTTATGCCTAGAAGCCCTATGATTGTTGGAGATCACGAGTCAAATTTGGGATCCTCATTCTTGCCTCAAGATGTCAGCTAACTTCTTTAAACATTTTGTCGATTTCGCACGGAAGCTACTCAAACGAGGATCATGGTATGTTGAGTAATACGGTAGGTATCACGCGCAGGTTTCTCTGTAGCACACGCTCTCCGGGACGTCATGTGGTGTATATATGTATATGTAGCTGTATGCCGTGGTCATCGTTATCGCAGCGATAGCTGCCTCAAGTTACAGATGCAGATTTTCCGTATCAAATAAATTGCTTGCTCAGCTCTAACCATTAGATTTAAATTATTGAAGGTAAAGGAGCAATTTTTAAAAATATTAAATATAAACATTACATAATACAAGACTTGAAAGCGACGAAAGCCACGATTTATCGCAAGGGAAGTAGCTTGTATGAGTCATTCCACGTCAAATCGAACAAAATATGGCAAAAAATGACCTTGATCTCTCAGATTTTCTTGAATTTTTTTTAGTGTTTTGGAACAAAATATATTTGACCCGTGTTTCTTCGTTTTGTATAAAAAATTTATTTTGGCAGAAATTAATTTTTGAAATGTCCCAAAAATCGCGCGCTCCTCACTCTTCGATCAATCATACCTCCGATTGTAATGAAGCAAATTACTTGCTCTTTGGCTCAAATTAAAGATAAATCGCAGTATTTTGTGAGGTAGTTATTAGAAAAAAATTTTAATTATTATTAATATTATATTTTATACGATTAAAGTTTTAAAGTTAGATAACATAAATTCGACTATTTAAAAATCTGGAAAAAAAACTAAAAATACAATGAAGTTTATTCAATATTCTCAGAAAAAATCAGAATGGAGTCTCTAATAGTTCAGTTGTAATTAACTTTGTAAATCAGCGCAGCGAATTCGCGTGGCAGTGGTGGCGGCTACAGTAACCTCACGCAATTGCCACCTTCCATTGCGGCAACTGTTCATTGCTTGAGGTGCCATGAACGTTACAACAGTACAGTAAGGAGAACACTTCTAGCTGACACTATTACATGTACACTATTATCATCTTCAAAATGTTTTTAAAATATGCATTTTAAACTAATGTTTCCATACAACACACAGCTTTACCTCCTTCTTCGAAAGAAAATTGTTTCACTAAAGCTTCAGTTTTTGACAAAGGAATGAAGGAGTGTAATTTTAAAGCACAGCTGGACCCATCGTTCTTGGCCCCTGACCTTGACTGGAAGTCCTGTGGGCGAATCCATAGCTTTTGTCTGTTTTATCAGCTCATATTGTATAATTCTGCGAATGAAACCACGCACATGGGGAGGGAGGGAGGGGGAAGGTAGTGATGTCTGCATGATCTGAGACAGTATTGCTAATTCAAAGGTGCTTTTTAGTGCAGCGTGCAGTTGAAGACATAGACCTTTGCGATAAAGAGTGAATATAGTGAATTTGTGAGACATTGATCATAGCGTAAATCAATTATGCCACCTGTAAGTTCTAAATTATGGACCAAAACATTACAGTCAGAGTAGAGAAATTATTTCAAATGTATGGATGTACATGAAGGAAGAAGCTAAGAACAAAGGACTGTTTACATCGGAAGATTTTTTCAAAAAAAATTCAAAAGTTCAAAAGCACGTATCAGATGCCACAGGAGTATCAGAAAGAAGGTACATCGTGGAGACATTTTTCTGCATGGACTGTACTGCCTTAGTAAGAAGTAGTTATCTGACTAGCATAGCTGACGCGGCAATTCGCAGGCTGTCTGCAGTCACCTGGCTTGTTACTCGCCCGTGTGCGCTTACAGGCCTCCAGAAAAAAAAAAATTGTAGCAAATGCATTAATGCAAGCTCCATAGTTTTCAACATCTTATTTTATAGATAAAATGTCAGGGAATACATGTGTATTTTTTTAGATTTTTAACACATCGATTTAAATTTCATTTTTGGTTTTACAAAATATACCATCAAAAAAATAGTCCAAAATTTATGTGTAATAATGATTGATCGAAAGTTGTTAAAAGTGTTATATTTAACCTTTCCAGTGCGCCAAACCCCAACTCTCAACCCTACATGAACTTAGAGTAACAAGTGATTTTATATTAGGGTGCGCGCAGAAATTGCTTAGTTTCTAATAGCCATAACTAAGCAAGTAATTTAAAAATACGGAAATAAAAAAAAAATACAGGTTTCCTTATTTGATGCCTATTATTCATAAAAAAAAATGTTGAACCTCCTACGAAAAAGTTGTGTTTTACGGTTGTTCGATTTGACGTGGATTGACCCATATGTCCCATAAAACCAAGTAATTCCATCTGCTTTTGATTTCCTTAATTTACTCGTATATGCTACATAGCCTGCCAACATTACTTGCACGTTTTGGGAAGTTGTGCCTGTGTTAGTGTTTGTGATCTAGTTGTTCAATAAGATGGTTGACACAGGAAAGGAACTCGTGATCCTAATATTCCTGCTGGTCTCCTATCTAAATTCCTCTCTTCCCCGGCTTCTTCTGCCTCTTTATCGTCACTTTCAATTTCGCCAATCATCGTTGCACTTAATGTAACGTTAATATTCCGTGCATAATTCTCGCAACAATAAGCGTGAATAGCAGTAACTGGTTTTTTCTCATTTGTTACATTTTTTATTATTATTATTATTTTTTTTTTTTATTATTAAAGGAAACTCTTCTGTACAATTAGGTACAATATAGTTGAGCTAAGCTAGACACAGAACAATGATACTGGTAAGAGCTAAGCTAGACACAGAACAATGATACTGGTAATTGGGGTGCCATCCAGCGATAGTCCCAATAATGTTACACAGAAATAGGGAAAACAGTTACAGAAAAAGCATTTGTATAGAGTTAAATGTTCAGTCGCAAATCAGAATGCCAGCGACGCTTTAGTCTTCGTCGTAGAGGTTCAGGAGGAAGATAAATATGGCGCAGCAGGGGATTGCGATGGCACACACAGGATTGATGCAGTCTCCTGTAGCAGATGCGGAGGATACACATCACCTCCGGTAGGCCTATATCAGCATGCACAGTAGAGTTGCGCACGTACCAGAGAGCGCCGGTCATGAGGCGTAGAAAATGATTGTGTACGCTGGACCCTCAGGATCTGCGATGGAGCTGCAGAACCCCAAAATGGCACAGCTATACTGCCACATGGGTCGAATTAAGGAAGTATAAACCAGATGCTTGTACCGCAAAGGTAAGGGCGAGGAACCAGACACAAGATGATGGACTTCGCGGATACGGTGACGAATCCTCTGTACTAGACTACAGAGATGGGGACCCCATGTTAGCCGGCTGTCCAAGATAAGGCCGAGGTATCTTATGGAAGTCGCTGTGGGTATCTCCGTCCCATTGAGATAAAGGGGATGATGGGTCACGTTCTTTTTGTAAGTGAACTTCACAACTCGGGACTTATGAGCGTTCAGTCACTCTCCAACGTCGGCACCAAGACTGAATTTGATTGCAGAAGTCCTGAAGGTGGCTAGCAGTCACAGCACAAGTACCCACACACAGAGCCGCCACGTCATCGGCATAGTGAGCGATGGTGAGTTGAGGATGACTAGGAAAATCCGAGGTACATACCAGATATAAGGGGCCTAGTACGCTCCCTTGCGGTACACCAAAGAAAATAGGAAAGGCCTTGGAGAAGGCGCTCTCATATTAAACGGAAAAGGTGCGATTATGCAACTAGGACTGTAGGAGGCGGAAATAGGTGTCCGAGAGATGCGGTTTGGGTTTGAGTTTGAGTAACAGACCATTGTGCCAAACCTTATCAAAAGCTTTCTCCATATCCAAAAACAATCCTAAGCACACAGATAGATGTTCATATGTATCAAGAATAGTGTCAACTACGCGATGTAGCTGCTGAGAGCAGGAGTGAAGAGGGCGAAATCCAAACTGAGTATCAGGGATAATTTGTACGAGCTGAGATAAGAGGCGAGGCAGAAGGAGACGTTCGAAGATTTTGGAGAGTAGGGAGAATAAACTAATAGGACGATAATTGTGGGGATCATTCTTAGCTTTGTCAGATTTAGGAAGAAGGATAACAGTAGCATGCTTCCATTGGTGAGGGATATGAGCAGTGCGGAGGATAGCGTTATAGATCTGTTTTAGTAGGACTAGCGCATTCCGGGGAAAATGAAGTAATAAGGGTTGCACAATAAGATTAGGACCTGGAGATTTGTGAACTGAGGAGCGAACGATGATATTTTTAACTTCAGCAGGGGTAAAGTAGTATCGAAAAGGAGTGAGTAATAAGGTTGCGTGAGTTCTTCCTCCACTCGATGATTAAATTCCACGTCGAGCACAAGATTGGGTGAAAACTGTCGTGCCAGGAGTTCAGAAAACAGGTTGACCTTCTCAAGTGGCGTAGAAAACCAAGTATTGCCAATCTTAAGAGGCGGTATGGCAGCAGAATGGCGTGTCAAAGTTCTAGTCTTCTGCCATAAGGATCCATCGCGGGTGTTTAAGACTCGAAGTTTGCTTTTAGCAGCATTACTGCGTGCAGCACGTAGGGCAGACTTCAGCTCCCGAGTAGCGCGGTTAAAATTAGTTTTATGAAGTTGGTAATGCGTACGTTCCCAGTTTCCTACAGTCCTTCTTGATGGAATGCAGAAGACGAATCTCAGGAGAGCAGAAAGTCAGACCGAGGACGGAGATCGTGGATGTTGCTGCTGGCACACTGTATATTACGAGTCAGGGTAGAAACAGCCACATCAACATCACGGGGTGACATAAGCGGCACAGTCGTAACAGTGAGGTCAGCAAGCAAAGAGGTGTACAAAGGCCAATCAAAAGGATGCCGTACCAGGGACGGAAAGAAGTCTTTGCACTTCACGCCATCAGAGAGTAAGCAGGACTGGTAAATGATCGGAGCTCAGATAGTGAAAAACGGAAAGACGGGAACAATGACGGGAAATATTACGTCCAATGAAGAAATCCAGCACGTCCGGAGTCCCACCATTGTGCGGGTAGAACGTGGGTTCAGCAGGACAGATTACATCTTGGTGTAACTGATGAATTGCAGTGTGTAAAAGTTTACCTCTAGGATTTGAGAGGTTCGAACCCCAAAGAGGATGTTTGGAATTAAAATCGCCTCCGATTAGAAAGGGAGCCTTGAAAGCATGAGTAATACCCCAGAAATCGGCGAGATTAACATGACTCTGAGGAGCAGAATAAAAAGATCCAACTTGAATGTCTACGGAAGTAGTGGACAGTTGAATCCGAGCAACCTGGAAGGAGTTCCGAAATGGGCGGAAGGGCATGGTGAGCCAAACGAGTTTTGATAAACAAGGCAGAACCACCCGTTCTAGTTAAGTTAGGGTGATCTGCACGATATATATCATAGCCAGGAATGTGGAAATGTATGTGAGGAGTCAATTTGGTTTCTATGGCGAGCAGGATGTCTACTTCATAAACCGTAAGGAAGTGTAATAATTCGTGAAACTTATTGGTGATACTCTGGCAATTCCAAGTGCAGATTCGAATGCAAGTGGGGACAAAATTAGCCATGAATGCGAAGCAGAACAGGAATCAATTGTTGCAGCGTAGTAAGAAGAGGCTGTAGAATAGCAAAGACAGAATCCAGTCGAGCCATCAAACAGTCCAATGGAGAACGGTTTGGTTCACACTCACGGGTTGCGGCTGCATAGGACTGCGAAGCACCGGGAGGTGAGCCCCGAGAATCTGGATGCGACGATAGAGGTTGTACATTAGATACAGGAGGACGAGGATAGGGAGCTCCAGTAGAAGTAGGTAAGGTAGACTCCAGACGAGGGAAAGTATGAAGCGGAGGAACAGTAGCAGAAGGTACACCAGAAACGGTACGTTGGGGATATGAGTGAGGCCGCTGTACAGATGTACAGGGCAGCCCTTATAGTTCGCTGTATGAGGACCTTTACAATTCTCACACAGAGGGGGCGTGTGAGGAGCCTTAGAGCATTGCGCAGTAGGTTGGTGGCCATCACATTTGACACAACGTGGTTGTTTGTGACAATAATTACGACTGTGTCCAAATTCCTGACAGTTCAGGCACTGAATAACACCCCGTTTGGGTTTCGAGGGCTCCACTTTTACCGTCGTGTAATATAAACGACCCAGTTTATATAAGTCGTCGTTGAGAGGATTGGGCTTTAGATCCAAGAAAAAGAGGGGCAGTTGCACTTTTGTTACGGGATGGTAAACAGGAGTCATTTGGGCAGGTGAATACCCAAGAGTTTAATTCTTGCATTACCATAGAAGTGTCAATAGTGGGGTGAAGCCCACGAATAACCACCCGAAGATTACGATCCTGACGCATTTTGGTAGGTGTGAAATTCTGCCTTCTGTGTCTCAAAATAATGTATGGCTGCTTGATAACCGTCTATAGTTTCGAAAGAGAATTTGACCTTACTGCTGTCCAGTGTAACAAGCTTGTAAGCGCCTACATTGGATGTTTGTAAATGTTTGATAACGGTGTTCATATTGAGTATATTAGAGACATAAATGGGAGGTGGCTTTTGGGATGAGGAAGCAGAAGCAGTAGGCGTAGGTACACCATGATCTCCATCTTCAGAATCTATGTTAGCCAAGGGTGCAAAACGGTTGGTTGTAGCGAAAGGAGAATCAGTTGCGACGGAACCCAGTTTCTTCCTCTTGGTGTCACGTAGACGCTGGCCTACGGATCCCAAGGTCGCGGGTTCAAACCCGGCCCAGGCCGATGGTTTTTAAGTGTGCTTAAAAACGACAGCTCCATGTCAGTAGATTTACTGGCATGTAAAAGAACTCCTGCGGGACAAAATTCCGGCACATCGGCGACGCTGATGTGATCCTGGCAATTGACAGCGTCGTTAAATAACAAAATAATTTTTTTAATTTGGTGTCACGTGGACAATCATCCTGGCTTCGTGGTTTAAAGGCGGCAGAGGACAAGCTACAGTCCATAGGCTGCACTTTACAAGAGCGATGTGAAGAAACGGGTCCGGATTGAGTTTGCTGGCAGTGTGATGAAGTGGAGGCTTCTCCCTGGGAGCTACTGCATGTGGTTTGAGGAGCTGGGGTTGGTCCCAGTAGCGGAGATAATTGATCCTCAGATTGGTAGAATAAATAAGCTGCCCCGTATCAATGGGAGCAGTCATGGTGTTTAAGGAAAGTCTTAACACTACGCAGTTCACTCTCTTCGCTGCCTATCGGCAAACTTGGAGCTTATAAACTTTCATTAAAAGTCCACTTTAACCTAACTAGTTAAACAGAAGAGAGGAAAAGAAAAACGAAAAACAAACACTATTGTGAACACACGCAAATAACACAGTACAAGTACGGTTGGAAGTATTTAAAGTCTGTAAACATGCAATCTTGTCGTGTATAACCAATTTTAAGCACGCACTGAGTAATGGTACAGTCACAATTCAGTACTTCAAAAACAATAAATTCAGATGAAAATTCGTGATCCTTTCAATTCCACTGTCAATAATCACTGAGATCTTAAATAATAGACACTAATATGCACATACAATGCGAAAATATCGATATTTAAGGCTAAATATGCGGACCATAATATCAAGGAGATATTTTTAAATCCAACGCCCTCTGAACTCTTGTTACAATATAGTACCAGGATTCGAAGCAGTTGGCCAAAACTAACAAGTTTGTTGTAGCTTTAGTCAAAATTACTTGAAATGTTTGCTACTTACAGAATAAGAATCCAACTCTTAGATCACTTTTTGAATTAAGAATATAATGATTAAAAACTCCTCTTCTTTACCTGACTACCCTTCCCTTATATAGGACTTTCAAGCGAGTGCCTAGGGTCAGACGAACCTATGGAGCGGACAAAGTAAAGTCCCGGAAGCGGGTGGTCAGCCCAACACCAGGTATGATAGTGAGGAAGAGGATGATATTAAATGCAGGCAAAGTGGATGAATGGAAAGGTGATGATGGAGCAATTGGTAGAATGAGTGGTGGGGGAAACCAGAGAAAATCCACCCAAACACCACTTTGTCCACCACATTATCACATGCGGGTCCCTCGGATCTAAACCGGGCTACCTAAATGGTTGGCAAACAGCCTAACTGCTCAACTACGGTGCCACCATATAATGATTTAACTCCTATAATCAAAATACATCTCAGTCTGGCAAAATTTGGTAATTTTCCTTCAGATGGCAACCTATCATGGCAGGTACTGCACTATGTCAGGCAACCTAACTTGTAGAAATAAAAGAGGACTAAAACTGCTAATGCAGCATTTGGTCTTAAAGATACAAAGTTGTTTCACCATATAGGGCTATGTATTCTGGTGCAATTTGTTCAATTCCGAGCACTTACAAACAGCCTTTGCTAAGGCTATTGCATTAAGAAAGAAAAAGTATGTCCTTTGGCATAATATTCTAATTATCCACTTGAATTAACTTCTTTTAACTGTTCCATTTATAACCTGACTTCAACTTGAACAGTCATAACAGCAAACTTTGGAACATATTGCCATGCAATGGTATTAACTCGTATAGTGCGTTTTAGGTCTTAGCTCTTTTTACGCATTAGATCTCTCTCACATTCACATACTCATTCAAACTTCCAAACTCTGGGGCAGGAAAGGGAATAATCTTGGCAAGAGAAAAATTCCCACTCCCCAGCCAGGAATCGAACCTACGACTCTTCAAGGCAGGTGTTCTACCAACTGAGCTATGGTCCAGTTCCTGTACTAGATTTTGTTGCTTTGTGGTTACAGTCACTCAAAAAAGTATTTGTCGTCTCAGCTGTATCACATTAATACATCTTTTATTTGCAAATTAATATCAGTTAATTGCCAATGTCTCTGGTTTATAAAATCTTATTGGCTGCCTATCAATGATAAAGCTTAAAATTGGCAAATATTGCCGTTTGTTTATAATAATGATATAAAATGTTAAAACCCACTACACTTGGAGGTCAAACAAGTATTCGTCTGGCAAATTAGGCAGAAACAAACTGCTCCATTAGATGATTATGTATGTATATTAAGTTTACCCAAAATTTGTGCAAAATTAATGCAAATTTTTAGCATAATATTCAACACAAAACACCACCAAATTAAATTATTAATGCAAATTTTTCAAATAATTATCACCAAAGAATCTTGCCTTTGTCAATAATGTTGTTTTCTAGTGCCTTGCATCTGGCAATGAAGCCATTAGCATTCGTGCTTTCCAATACTTTTGAACTGTAGTTTCTTCTGATCTTAATGCTTCACAGGTCTTCAAGTGGCTTCGTTCATTTCTGCTGGATCGTTACACAGGACACATATTGGTGAAGCTGAGATACCTATTCTGTAGAGATGACTTGCTAAGCAGTCGTGATTTGTCAATAGTCGGAAGGCTGCAACCGCTGTTTTCCTTGGTCTCTGGGGGATTATATCTGGGTTGGAAAGTAGTGTAATCCATTTTTTATCTTTGGCATTTGTTTCTATTTCTTGTAGGTATGAATGAGAAAATTTTTTTAATGATCAAGTATTTTATTGAGGAATATGAGAAATTGAATTTAGACTTTTGTTTTATTGTTGTGCCTTTCTTTGCAAGTGAGTCTGCAGCTTCATTCCCCATGACTCCACAGTGTGCTGGAATCCATTGGAGATGAACAGTCTTATTCACTTTTTGGAGTTGTGTTAACATTTTGTAGCATTCTCTAATTTTTTTGACTTCTTTGTAGTGTTTGAACATATTCCCTGAATTGCAGCTTTAGAATCCGAAAGAATTACTGCCTCGTTAAATTTATTTAAGGGAAGATTTAATAATTGTCGGAGAGCAATGTGTATAGCCTCTATTTCTCCATCATAATTTGTTGTGTCTCTGCGAACAGAATGATAAAAGGAAAAATGAGAACACACAACTCCAGCTCCAATAAGGTTTTCCATGGAGGATCCATCAGTATATGTATATGTGCAGCCATTCTTCTATGGGATATCTAGTATTGATTGTTTCCAGAGCTAGAAGTTTTTGTATTTCTTTTGGTGTGTCTGATTTACTTATTTCCTCTATTAATTCCAAACTGAAGGTAGGTTGCAACAATTCCAATGGATTTTCTCTTATATGTAGATTTTCTTTAGTGTTAGGAATGTTCAATTTGGATTTAATCTGTGTTACCTTTTCTAGGAAACTACCGAGTTTTAAGAATTGAAGGGGGGAGGTTCTCTTCTGTCCATTTAGAGTTTGGCAGTCCTAACATTTTCTCGTGTTGGAGCAATGCTTGTTCTATTTTTTTTTTGTTATTGATGGGGTCCGTGTTAAGGCAAGAATGGCATCAACAGGTGTGGATTTAACTGCTCCAGTGATTAGGCGAAGAGCCTGATTTTGTATTTGTTCAAGTTTATTGATGTTAGCATTTGCTGCTGTTATTAAAGCTTCAGAACAGTACAAGAGGTTTGGTTGTATGTTGTGTTAAGGACTCTCCTTGAGCAGCCCCATTTAGCACCAGCTAACCTTTTCAGGATTTGCAGTTTCTTTTCAACCTTTTCTGAGATGTTTGTTATGTTTTTTCCAACTTAGTTTTCTGTCGAAAGTGATGCCTAAGTATTTGGCATCATCAACTGCTTTGAGTGGTTTACCATTATAATTTATGTTAATATTAGCTGGTTTGTATTTTAGTGTAAATAATTCATAATTTGTTTTTTCCACATTGATAGTCGTGAGGTTTTTGGAGCTCCATTCATGTACTTTGTTTAGGGCTGTTTCTATTCTGTCTTTAATTAATTCAGGTTTTTTTTTTTGAGAGCCTGGAGTCCAAATGACTACATCGTCAGCAAATAAAGCAATTTTGTTTTCTAAAGTTTTTATTATTGATGGAAGGTCATTTATATATATGTTAAAGAGTGTTGTGCTCAGAACAGCACCTTGTGGAAGTCCTTGGTGTGTGTTTATATTTGGAAATGTATGTATTATATTTTGTGGCACAAAATCTTTGTGAAATAAACTGAGTTATCCATTTAAGCATGTTACTTTTCACACCTATTGATTGCAACTTCTCAATTAGTTTCTCCAGACTGAGTCACATGCTGATTTAAAATCAATGAATACTGCTAAGGTATCCTCCTTTCTATTGAAAGCTTCCTTGATGTCTTGGCTTAGTAGTACATTTTCACTTGTACTATGATTCTGTCTGAAGCCGGTCTGTGAACTATTAAGTTGTAATATTCTAGGAACCAGTTAAGTCTAGATGCCACCATTCTTTCCATCACTTTTACAATAACACTGGTCAAAGATATTGGTCTGAAACTATTAATATTGTTTGAGGGTTTGTTTTTCTTTAAAATCGGGATGATAATGGCTTTGTCAATAATGTTAACAGACAAGATAACTTCATTCAAAAAAGTATTCATCTAACTAGTCTTGTAAGCGTTAAAATCAAATAAAGGTTAGAAAATTAAACAATAAAGCTTGACTTGAACATATGTTTATTTCTCATACCCTAAGCATCCATCTGTAAGACCCATATTGTTCACACTCTGTGGAAGATGTGACTTTAGTATGTTGATGCAGAGTCTGTGGTCCATGTTGCCATCAATAAAGCACAGATCACCTACACCACACACATCACAAGCACAGATCGTCCACCATGTTTAACAGTGGCTGTGAGATTTTTTAATTCCAATTCACAATTTTTCTGCCTCCATATTCTTACTGTTCCATTGGACACAGCTATGTTAAATTTATTTTCATCAGTAAAAATTACTTTTTTCCGGAAGTTGAAATCATCATTTATGTGATTTTTGGCACATGCCAGCCTCTTGCTTCTATTAATCTTGCTTATATATGGCTTTTGGCGGGCTATTCTGTTGTATTCAACCTCACGAAGAATGTTTCTTATGGTCTGTGGATTTACATGTTTTCCCATTTCCTTTTCTACTTCTGAAGCAATCTTTGTAGCGCTCACTTTGGTATTTATTTTCACTTTTCGCACTATCAGTCGTTTTTCAGCCTGATTCATGAGAGAAGGGTGGCCTTTTCTTGGTTTGTTTTTGTATGTTTTTCTTTCATTATGTCTGTATATAATGCTCTTGATGGTAATAATTGGCTTAATTAATATTTCAGCTATTGCTTTGTATGTTTTGGCATTTTGAAGGCACGTACAGCAATCCGCCTTTCTTCCTCTGTCATTTCCTTATTTTTGCATCCAATGGTTTCAATTCTGATGTTCTCAGTTTCACGGAACAGAACATACTCACCACAGCACATATACGCCAGCTGAAAGAGAGAGAATCATCTAATGGAGCAGTTTTGTTGCTGCCTAGTTTGCCAGATGAATACTTATTTGACCTCCAAGTGTAGTGGGCTTTAATACTTTATATCATTATTATAAACAAACGGCAATATTTGCCAATTCATCATTGATACGTAGCCAATAAGATTTTATAAACTGGAGACATTGGCTGTTAACTGATATTAATTTGCACATAACAGATGTATTAATGTGATAGACCTGAGACGAGGAATACTTTTTTGAGTGACGTATTTAATTTTGTTTCTTTACTGCTTTACGGTTATTATTTAGTTGTATTACATTTCATTACTGGTTGCTGCTTTACATCTATTATTCACTTGTCTTAGATACGTTTACTGTTTCATGGTTATTATTTAGTTTGTAATGGTATTAAGCTTAATACCGTTTTATTTTGAATAATTAATTTGTAAAATTGCCTAGGAATTATATATAGAGGAAACAGCTTATCGGCAGTTCCCAAGAATTCTAAATGGCCGACATTACACTAAACTGCAGACGAAATTATGCCAAAAAGCAGTACTGCCAACTTGCATAATAAAAGCATTATTGTTAACCTCAAGTATCACAGGGTTAAAGTAACATGCTTTCAAACGATAACGCTTGAAGAATGGCATCCACAGATTAATAAATTAATACGGCATCTACACAGAATCAGTTAGCTTCTCTGCAACGGGTTAAAAAACAAGGGCTTCTGTCGCAACATAACAGCTGCAATAACAACTATGCCCATAGCTTTATCATGGTTATATTTTACAAAGTTACTAATAGAAAATAACTCTTCTCGGGCTATCAGCCAGGTGAATTCTGTAAGTGATTCTGAGCTTTCAAGAGCTAACGTCGTTCTCATCTTCAGGGAATGATGTGGACTGCAGTTCAGTTTATTCTTATAGTCAATCCGGAGGAAGGGGCAGGCCAGAGGCCACCGCAAGACTGGCCCATGTCTAGCACACAGGGTGTGCCTCTGCTGAGCAGAAGCGTTGTGATTGGCCCGTCCCAAGAGGTATGCCGGCAACAAAACCAGTGCTGGTTTTTGGCTGTCTGGTATAGTTCTCTAAATGTTTTTGACTACTGTACTCAATTGTTATTTAACTGTAAGCCATTGTCCCTGTTGATATTGCTGGGTTCATTCTTGATGCCTATGGCTTCCTTAACCTCTTCAGGGATATGGTCCATTTAAAATGACGGACGAGCGATATGGACGTGTATACACGTCCTGTGCATTTGTGCATTTAACCCTTATTTATCCTCTATCTAACTCAACTTATTTTAATTTTCCCCCGTTATGAAACATTTAATTAAATTCTATATGCTTTACTGGCTTACCTTTATATGTTCCTTCTGCAGTGATATGCCTCAAAACAGGGATAAACACACAAGGGCACATCTCCACATTCGCAACACATCATCCCAGTTTCCTTGCGGATTCCCTTCTTGCGGCACACGAAACACCTTCGAGATGGGTGGGACTTCTTTGCTGTTGACGGTATCCTTTTAGGATAATGTTTTCCTTGAAGTCTGAGGGGTGCAGGGGTTTTGGATTTTCTACCCCCAGTATGAAGAGGCCTCTCAACCTGGTATTGTTCAATTAGGCTGAGAGCTATTGATAGTCGAAAGTCCAGTTAGGTCATTGTCTTGTGTGGGTTTAGAGCTCTCCAAATTACCAAACAATTGTATATGGTTATATCCAGCTGGTGCAAAAATACCTTTTATACCATTTCACTGTTTTTCGTAAAGAGGGATATGCTTGCAATACCTGATCTACTAGAACGACACTGCCCATGTGCATATTGTATTCCTGGATAACGTCAGGCTTGAAAATGCACATTTTGGTATGGGCATCTGTTTTTCCAGTGTCAATCATCAAAATCTTAGAGCTGCAATTGGATGATGCTGTAACTACCCTCCTGTCCTGCCAGGCAAGGTAGGTCAAAGGTGGGAGCTGACGCACCTCCATTTCCCTTCTCCTTAGAGCCCTTGTATTCACATCTTTTGGCAAACCAATACGATTTGAACGTACTGTTCCAATTGCATTAGTCTTTCTTTTGTGTAAGGCCATGAATAATTTAGGAGAGCTGTACCAGTTATCTAAGTACACAGTCCTACCCTGATCAAGCACAGGTTCCATTAGGTGCATTACTATGGAGCCAGATAAGCCCAAATCTTTGTCTCCAGTATTGTCAGTCCCTTGACCAGTGTAAATGCAGCTATTGTAAAGATATCCCGTTTTACTTTCACAAACATCAAAACTCTTTATGCCAAATCTAGCCCTTTTTGTTTTGATGTATTGCTTCCAACCTAAGCGGCCCTTCCAAGCATTAGGCTTTCATCAACAGTGACCTTTTCACCAGGCACATAATTTTCTTTGAATTTTGAAATAATATAATCGAAAACAGGCCTAATTTTGTGGAGTTTGTCATTTACATTCTCTGTGCAGGTGAAATAAAGGAACCGCAAAATTGAGGTAAACCTGTTATTTGACATGCATTTTCCAAAAAAAGGAGTAGCTAGTATGTCATCTGTGGACCAATACATGTATAATGCAGGTTTACGAATAACACCCATAAGTACAATTAGACCAATTAGCCTGTAAATCTCATTGAGTGTTACTTCTGTCCACCTTTGAATTCTGCTCTTAGGCCCTAATTTACCTTTAGAGAGCAGGTCTTCCTTCACCTTACTCACATATACATTTGTTTCCGAAACAATGAGAGACACTAAGTCAGTAGTAAAAGATTTTGTGAAAATGTCAATTGGCTGGCTGTCAGAAGTCAGCTGAGCCTGGGGTTGAACACCAGAGCCTGTGCTCGTGAAGATGTGCCTATTTGTATTGCAATTGTTTTCAGTACTCCACAATGCTGACTCTTCACGAACACCTGAAGGAAGTTGGTCACGTTCTTCCTCACTGCTACTCGTACCTATATCCTCCACATCCCCCTCAAATTCGGAAAATTTGCCATCAATATCCAAATCGCTGTCACACAGCAAGAAGTCCTCCACATTATCCTGTGTAATCTCAGAAGCCCTTACACCTCCACCACTCGCTAACCTTTGTGCAACACTGCTTGTTGATGCCATGTTTTAGCTCTGAGATGTAACACTCAAAAGCTTCTCACTTCAGCTACAAGCAGGAGAGTATACGTATGTATTTCAAGAAAGAAATGAACGGAGCCTGCTATATCCAAGTTATGAATCTCACGCAAGGAAAAATTGCAAACCTGCTTTATTCTGATGACTCATAAACCACGCATACAGTAGTGTTCTATTTCACATTGTGCTGTGATTAGCTGACGCATAGCTCACACATACAATGGGTCCACTACTGTTTCTTTCCGAGGACTTATATTAGATGCGTTCGACAAAGCAAAGTTAACTTTTCACCACAGTGAAACAAATAGTGCCATTACAACGATTTGTAAACGCAACTCAACATTGCTGATGATGTACATGTATACTGCATATAACGAGTTTTATACCAGTTTTTGTTTCATTAAAATAACTTAAAATTTACGGAAAATACAGCTGTGTATTTACGAAGCACTTTTAGTGCATTTAACAATTTAAATGCCCTGCGCTGGATATTGGGTATCCGTTCTCGGCCTGCGGAGCTTTTAAATGGCTATCACTCAAGAGGTTAATTGAGCGGTCCCAGTAGTTTGTAGACTTGCAGATGATGGTAGTTTCTTTTAGGTTTGATCTATGTTCTTCAATGCAGTGTTCTGCAGGCTGGATTTTTCAGGCTACATGAGATGGATAGAACTTTCACATCATTCCCTGGAGATGAGAGTAACGTTACCTCTTGAAAGCTTGGAATCACTTCCAGAATTCACCTGACTGATAGCCCAAGCTTCAAGACTTGGTTCAGTTACAAACAGTTTTACTAGTGCAACCTAACAGATGGAATATCGCCAAATATAACCAGAATGCACCAGAATGGAGGGGGAATGTCAGTATCCCAGTAAGTTGGGTCCTTTATAGAAAGGGGGTGAGAGTAAATGCACAGTACAGCGTGACAACACTGGCAAATTCATATAGATAGATAGATACTTTATTTCACTGCTTAGAGCATGGCCCGGTGGCAGCGCTGTCAATATAATATACAATTCTTTACAATATGATATACAATTCTTTACAATATAATATACAACTCCTTACAATATAATATACAATTCCTTACAACATATATACAATTCTTTTCATGCACTATGGTAACTATACAGGATTTCTTTTTAACCTCTCTTTGAAATTATTTACATTTGGAGGCAAAGTCTCCAGTAACTCTGCAGTCAAATTGTTCCAGTCATTAATTGTTCTATTGGTAAAGGAAAATTTACCTATATCAGTTTTCTGTTCCCTATTTCTTATTTTTTTTAGAGTGATCATTCCTTCCCCTATATGATGGTGTCAACAACCGCTTTGTTATATCTTTCCATGCAGGTTCCCCCTTATATGCTCTAAAAATTGCACATAGCCTTGCCCGTTTTCTACGTTTCTCCAATGATTCCCAGGAGGTAGCAGTGCCTGTAGGGTTTTCAAATCGCTTTCCTCTATCAACAAATTTAGCTGCTCGTTTTTGAACTCTCTCGAGTGCTTGTTTTTGACCAACCCGATATGGATCCCAGCATGCCGCGCTATATTCTAATATTGGTCGGACTAAGGATGTGTAAGCTAAATTTCGCGATTTCCCATTGCTGCGTTTTAATATTCTCATTACAAAGTGCAATGCTTTGCAGGCTTTTCCAGTGACCGAGTTTACATGTTCCCCCCATTCCAATCTTTCATTTATTATTACACCTAGATATCTAGTGCTACTTACCCTGGGTATTCTCTTGTTATCTAATTTATACATCACATTTTCTTCTGTTCTTGTCCTTGAAAATATAATTGTTTTACATTTACTTGGATTGCGCCCAGAGTTGAATTTTGTTTAAATCTTCTTGTAAGTTATTAACGTCACCTTCGGTCTCGATATTTCTATATATTATACAATCATCCGCAAATAGCCGAATTTGTGATGTTATCCCTTTCCATAAATCATTTACATATGCTAAGAAAAGCAACGGCCCGATCACGCTACCCTGGGGGACACCTGAGGTTACTTCGGTAGGGGACGATAGTCTATTTCCCACCCGCACTCTTTGGGTTCGTCCGCTCAAGAATTCCCGAATCCAAATAATCACTCTGTTGTCTATTTGCATATTGCAAAGTTTTTCTATAAGTGGCCCATGAGGTACAAGGTCAAACGCTTTAGTAAAGTCTAACTATTGCATGCACTTTACCACCTGCATCGAGTGCATCAGCTACATCCTGACAAATAGCTACTAGTTGGCTCTCACAAGAGTGTCCATTCCGAAACCCATGTTGTCCTTCAAAGAGCCAGTGTGAATTATCCCATTCTTGTCTTAAGTATTGCCCTATAAGATGCTCGACTTGTTTACTTACTACTGATGTCAAGCTAACTGGCCTATAATTTGTCGCTGTGGTTCGATCCCCTGTTTTATAAATAGGAACGACTATAGCCTGCTTCCAATCCTGCGGTATACTTCCGTTATTTACCGTTATTTCGAATAGTTATTTACCGTTATTTCGAATATTTACTTTTTCGTTGTCACTCTCTTTCTCGCTAGTCTAGCGGTGTAGTGTGGTCAAAACTTGACTTTGGTGCACTGAATACAGTACCGAGCATTGGGTCGAAACGAAACAGTATGCATTTGACTTGAAATACAGTGTTACAATTGCTCTAGTCTTACTCGAATTGTCTTCAGAATTATACTGCTCCAAATTTGGATTTAGGCTTCCTGTCAATTGATATTCAGCATTTTAGCTGACCTACTCCTCTACCCAGTCTTATTTGCCATGCAGTTCAGTCTGTGCATTTAGCTGGCTCATACTTTGATATGGTGCCACTGAGGCTTTGAGTACGATACATGGTTTGGAAATGGGAGTGTCTGATGCTGCATAGAACTTTAGGTTGGAAAATCAACCATTAAACCCTGGGAGAGTTAACCTGGCACTTGACAGCCAGGTTCTGTGGCCAGGTTGCTCACACAACTTGTAAGGGGTGGGTAAGGGGGCTCGGCTTATCACATCCAGTTGCGGTACAAATTGACTAGCACATGACCAGAGGTGTGTATTCCCGTCTTCTGCCTTGCCACTCACAACAATACATTGTTTAATAAGTGCAGAGTGCAAGGTGGCTTATGGATGTATTACATACCACAGTGTATCTGGAGGGATCGTAATTTTATTATTTCATGTACTTTATACATTTTACTGACACATATTTCGGTGATTTGTTACATTTGTAACAGATTTTAGTGGTCTTGGTTATGCTGGTTTCGTTTAAAAATATAGTCCTGGTAAAGCCAAAAAGCATGTATTGCGTAAGCGAATAACCCTAAAAAGTCAGACTCTGGAGATGGTATGTGTTGTTGAAAAACAAAATAGACCTCATTATGGTGGAACCACTGGCCACAGACAGTGAGTGAAAAAGTGGCAATGCTGCAACAGTGACCAGCATGGAGCTGTAATATCAAGTGCCAGGTTAGTGCCTTGGAACTTATTATTCCAGTTTAAGACGAGCATTTTGGTACAGATTTATGAATTGTAAAGGAAATTGAGAAGTTTTAATCTTTTAACCATTTCAGTTCCAGTGTCCATTATAATAGACATAGGCATTTTTTGCCTATTTGTGATACTTTTAACGGTTTTTTCTGCTATATTCTTGTTACATTGTTCGTCACCAATTAAACACATGTATTCGAGATGTTCTGAATTGTAGAAAATTAATTTTTTACCATTTACAGTGTAGTGTTTTTCTTTTAAGAAAAGCAAAATCCACGCAACCGCTGTCAAATGATACCCTGTCATCATCCACGCGTGCTATCACAGATTATTTTACATGAGCCCTCCCCTTCCTTTACCACAGGCACATTTGACTGCAGTTGCCAAGACTGGAACTCAGGCTTTGAGTGCATGGCCAGTGCACAATGTCGTCTTAACGATCATGGCTATTCAAGTCAGTAGGCTGAAGGTGTCCCAGAACACTTAATCTAAACTAGTTTCGAAGAACGGCATAGTAGCAAAATAATTTAGGACTGAAAGGGTTAAACTGTCAAATAATGCTTTAGCACTAATGTTAAAGGTGATAAAGTGAGTGTGTGTGTGTGTGTTTGGGGAGACTGTTACCCCAATGCATAAATTTGTTATGATTGTCCAAGAATGTGAATTAAGCATCTCTTGGAACAGAGTACACATGTCTATTACAAAGCCAGATAAAAAGCCTTACATGCAACGGCAGTAGCGCCAACATTGCATATATGTAACTAGTTCATCAGTCGTGTATTTATGCAGGTATTAGTAATTTGGGTGGTGATATGTTAGTATTAGAACTGTTATTCAACACCTTAAATACGTATTGCAACGTATGACTGGCATTCGGGTGGAAATACACGTTATGGGTTCCGCTGAATAAATAAAAAAAATAAAATTTCACTAATACCTATTTAGAGAAAGTATTCCAACCAAAATTTTCGACATCGAGATTTCATTGAAAATACACATGAGAATTTCTGAATGTAAAATGTATTTCTAGAAGGGAAAAAAATGTACGTGTGGATGGGGTAAACAATATAACACAAACAAAAAGTTGGTTAAATACCGGACCTGGTATATAGTTCTGCATCTTCCCAGAATGCAACACGAAGATTTTCAAGAAAATCCCCAGCCTCAGATTACCCTTTACATAGAACTTTTTTTCTTCTTCCAAAACGCTCTATTTCTCAAAAATATCTAATTATTTTAATTATGATACCATTAGTTTAAGACATTTTCAGGACAAGCGAAATGTATATGTTGAATTTTCTGTGAATAGTCTCTGAAATGCTCTTTATTCTGAATGACTTGTACAATTGCCGAGTTGGAAGAGATGCACGAAATATTACTGCAAAAAAAGTGTAGGTCTCATTAACATACACATGTTATATCATATGTTATACTCGTAGAGTTAACTATTTCCCTGATATTCAATTTATTGGTTCGCATTACATTTATTTCCGTTGAAAGCTTGCTATGAAAGTTTTGGGTGGAATAAAGCACTTCTACCTATTACATGTTGAATCATTATGCATGCGCAATGAGAATTCGCTGGGTACTGACACTAGACTTCACATACAGCTCGGGAAATAGTCCTGGTGCATGCACAATGAGAATTTGCTGGGTACTGACACTAGACTTCACATACAGCTCGGGAAATAGTCCTGGTGCATGCGCAATGAGAATTCGCTGGGTACTGACACTAGACTTCACATCCAGCTCAGGAAATATTTTAAAAGTCCTGGCACATGAGCAATGAGAGTTTGCTGGGTACTAACACTAGACTTCACATCCAGGTCGGGAAATATTTTAAAAGTCTTGACGCATGCGCAATGAGAATTTGCTGGGTACTGACACTAGACTTCACATCCAGCTCGGGAAATAGTCCTGGTGCATGCACAATGAGCATTCGCAAGGTACTGACACTAGACTTCACATACAGCTCGGGAAATATTTTAAAAGTCCTGGCGCATGTGCAATGAGAATTTGTTGGGTACTGACACTAGACTTCACATACAGCTAGGGAAATAGTCCTGGTGCATGCGATGAGAATTCGCAGGGTACTGACACTAGACTTCACATCCAGGTCGGGAAATATTTTAAAAGTCCTGGCACATGCGCAATGAGAATTCGCTGGGTACTAACACTAGACTTCACATCCAGGTCGGGAAATATTTTAGAAGTCCTGGCACATGCGCAAAGAGAATTTGCTGGGTACTAACACTAGACTTCACATCCAGGTCGGGAAATATTTTAGAAGTCCTGGCACATGCGCAAAGAGAATTTGCTGGGTATTAACACGACTTCACATCCAGGTTGGGAAATATTTTAGAAGTCCTGGCGCATGTGCAATGAGAATTTGCTGGGTACTAACACTAGACTTCACATACAGCTCGGGAAATAGTCCTGGCGCACTTGCAATGAGAATTCGCTGGGTACTAACACTAGACTTCACATCCAGGTCGGGAAATATTTTAGAAGTCCTGGCACATGTGCAATGAGAATTCGCTGAGTACTAACACTAGACTTTACATCCAGGTCGGGAAATATTTTAGAAGTCCTGGCACATGCGCAAAGAGAATTTGCTGGGTACTAACACTAGACTTGACATCCAGCTCGGGAAATAGTCCTGGCGCATGCACAATGAGAACTCGCTGGGTACTAACACTAGACTTGACATCCAGCTCGGGAAATAGTCCTGGTGCATGCACAATGAGAACTCGCTGGGTACTAACACTAGACTTGACATCCAGCTCGGGAAATAGTCCTGGCGCATGCACAATGAGAATTCGCTGGGTACTAACACTAGACTTGACATCCAGCTCGGGAAATAGTCCTGGTGCATGCACAATGAGAATTCGCTGGGTACTGACACTAGACTTCACATACAGCTCGGGAAATAGTCCTGGTGCATGCACAATGAGAATTCGCTGGGTACTGACACTAGACTTCACATACAGCTCGGGAAATAGTCCTGGTGCATGCGCAATGAGAATTCGCTGGGTACTAACACTAGACTTGACATCCAGCTCGGGAAATAGTCCTGGTGCATGCACAATGAGAATTCGCTGGGTACTGACACTAGACTTGACATCCAGCTCGGGAAATAGTCCTGGTGCATGCACAATGAGAATTCACTGGGTACTAACACTAGACTTGACATCCAGCTCGGGAAATAGTCCTGGTGCATGCACAATGAGAATTCGCTGGGTACTGACACTAGACTTGACATCCAGCTCGGGAAATAGTCCTGGTGCATGCACAATGAGAACTCGCTGGGTACTGACACTAGACTTCACATCCAGCTCGGGAAATAGTCCTGGTGCATGCACAATGAGAATTCGCTGGGTACTGACACTAGACTTGACATCCAGCTCGGGAAATAGTCCTGGTGCATGCACAATGAGAACTCGCTGGGTACTGACACTAGACTTGACATCCAGCTCGGGAAATAGTCCTGGTGCATGCACAATGAGAACTCGCTGGGTACTGACACTAGACTTGACATACAGCTCGGGAAATAGTCCTGGCGCATGCACAATGAGAACTCGCTGGGTACTGACACTAGACTTCACATACAGCTCGGGAAATAGTCCTGGCGCATGCACAATGAGAATTTGCTGGGTACTAACACTAGACTTCACATACAGCTCGGGAAATAGTCCTGGCGCATGCACAATGAGAATTTGCTGGGTACTAACACTAGACTTCACATCCAGGTCGGGAAATATTTTAGAAGTCCTGGCACATGCGCAATGAGAATTCGCTGGGTACTAACACTAGACTTCACATCCAGGTCGGGAAATATTTTAGAAGTCCTGGCACATGCGCAATGAGAATTCGCTGGGTACTAACACTAGACTTCACATCCAGGTCGGGAAATATTTTAAAAGTCCTGGCGCATGCGCAATGACTAGCGATGTGGGAGACAATGGCAGACTGGGACTAATATTTTTTAAAGTATTTTCCATTATCAATCTGAGATGGGTTTTACTAACTTTTCTTTTCCGCATTGGAAACTGGCTACTGGTTTTTCATTCGGCAGAAAATATTTAAGTTGGTTCTCTTCATTAGGTTGCAAATAGATATTAAAAAGACATCTTGTGCATCTCTTACGGTTTACTGGTTGTACAAAAGTCATTCAGAATGAATTAATAAATACGTAGCAATTTTCATGGACTGCACTACTAAAATTAAAAGTTTTCAACAGAAATAATTGTAATGCAAACCAATAAATTGAATATCAGGGAAATAGTTAACGCTACGAAAAAAGTATTTTATATAAAATGTGTACTTTAACGAGACCTACACTTTTGCTGCAGTAATATTTCGTGCATCTCTTCCAACTCGGCAATTGTACAAGTCATTCAGAATAGAGAGCATTTCAGAGACTACTCACAGAAAATTCAACATATACATTTTGCTTGTCCTGAAAATGTCTTAAACTAATGGTATCATAATTAGACATTTTTGAGAAATTGAGCATTTTGGAACAAGGAAAAAAGAGTTCCATGTAAAGGGTAATCTGAGGCTGGGGATTTTCTTGAAAATCTTCGTATTGCATTCTGGGAAGATGCAAAACTATACCAAGTCCGGTATTTAACCAACTTTTTGTTTATGTGTTATGTTGTTCACCCCATCCACACACGGACTTTTTTTTCCTTCTAAAAATACATTTTACATTCAGAAATTCTCATGTGTATTTTCAATGCAATCTCGATGTCGAAAATTTTGGTTGGAATACTTTCTCTAAATAGGTATTAGTGAAGTTATCTTTTTTTATTTATTCAGCGGAACCCATAACGTGTATTTCCACCCGAATGCCAGTCATACGTTGCAATACGTATTTAAGGTGTTGAATAACAGTTATAATACTAACATATCACCACCCAAATTACTAATACCTGCATAAATACACGACTGCTGAACTAGTTACATTTATGCAATGTTGGCGCTACTGCCGTTGCATGAAAGGCTTTTATCTGGCTTTATATCTTCAGTTGGCAATAACCCCTCCATCGCTTCGACTAGCCAACCTTCGCATGCGCCAATACTTTATTTCGAGTAGACGGCCAGGTACAAATGTCCTACACTTACACAAGTTACCAGTTGTGAACTTCAAATTCATATGCAAGAAAGTGATTGTTCAGGTGCCACTTCAAGAGGTTCATTATCAAAATTGTTGGCATCTATGAACTCAAAGTAATATGTTAATGGGTTGTATCTTCATCCATGCATTACTTAATGCAACGGTAGCTGCAGTTCACCATGTCCTCAGGGTTTCATTAAATATAACAGTGTTCGCATCAGACTTTCTGATGAGGGGAGAGATTTAAAGTTCATGTTTTATTTAGGCAATAATGATAGTAATACCAGTGGTAGTAGCATCGAAGTGTTATATGCATAAAACATAGCAGCGACAGCAATACATACATATAACTCTCCCAGAACTGTTTGATGAAAGCCAGGGGTGATTTCTTTTCCATTTATCAAATCTAGTTTTGTCTACACATCCTTGAAAGTGTAATGCACTTACTCTCACTATTTTCGCTAACACGTGTCACTTTCAATGCTGCAGTTTTTACCTGAGCTGTAATAACTGAAGTTGCAGTCTTGAGATTTGAACTAGAATACATCACTACCATTACTTTCTGTAACTTTTCACTTGCTCATCCACGCTGACGAACCATACATGAGTTGCAAGAAACAACTGAACACAGCAATATACAATCATTACTGGAATTGAGACCCTAATGACCAATGAACCTGAGAAATATTTATAATATTGCAAGTAAGCTAAACAATACTTTTGCTTACTCACAGCTCACACGTACCATATACAGTCTGCATCAAAAATGTAATCTTCTTATATTTCCAAAGAGCAGCAATAGTAAATACGTACAGAAGAAAATAATTACTTCCCTGGCAGGAAAGGAAATCTTTAACAAGCCAGAGAAATTATTTAATTAGGCAGAAATCCCTGTATTAATTCAAACCCAGTATAACGAACAGAACATTGTAAGGTAGAACTGGAACTTAAAAATTCAATGCCACAACTGGGATTTGAACCACAGACCTTCCGCTTACTGGGCGGCTGCTCTACCACTGAGCTATTGTGACAAACTGCCAGAATGGCATTAAATTCTCAAACCAGTTCGCATTTCTCCTGGTAAACCACAAAGGCAGTCTCACATCAGAGACAAATTACCCCAATGGTGACTTACTGTTGTAAGTACTTTATATCCCAGGATTAAATAACCTTCAGATGGTAATTAAATGGTGGTAATTACCATTCTGAAGGTTATTTAATCCTGGGATATAAAGTACTTACAATAGTAAGTCACCATTGGGGTAATTTGTCTCTGATGTGAGACTGCCTTTGTGGTTTACCAGGAGAAATACGAACTGGTTTGAGAATTTAATGCCATTCTGGCAGTTTGTCACAATAGCTCAGTGGTAGAGCAGCCGCCCGGTAAGCGGAAGGTCTGTGGTTCAAATCCCAGTTGTGGCATTGAATTTTTAAGTTCCAGTTCTACCTCTCAAACTTTGCCCACACACGGTTTGTGTGTTTAAAAACACCAACAGTAAGTTTGTTGGCATAAATAAATAAATAATTACCATCTGAAGGTTATTTAATCCTGGGATATAAAGTACTTACAATAGTAAGTCACCATTGGGGTAATTGTTTCTGATGTGAGACTGCCTTTGTGGTTTACCAGGAGAAATACGAACTGGTTTGAGAATTTAATGCCATCCTGGCAGTTTGTCACAATAGCTCAGTGGTAGAGCAGCCGCCCGGTAAGCGGAAGGTCTGTGGTTCAAATCCCAGTTGTGGCATTGAATTTTTAAGTTCCAGTTCTACCTCTCAAACTTTGCCCACACACGGCTTGTGTGTTTAAAAACACCAACAGTAAGTTTGTTGGCATAAATAAATAATAAGAACATTGTAAGTTGCATTACATTTCCTTAGTACTTGGAGCTTTACATTATTCACTTGTGTTAGATATGTTTAGTGTTTCATGGTTATTATTCATAGAGGATATAGCTTATTGGAATACCCCAAAAACCACATGACTTTTTCCCCCCATTATGGCGTGGTCTGATTATATTTGGTGATATGTAGAGGCTAATGTTTTAAAAGTTGTATTACTATATGTATATAAAGTAATTATGTTTGTAGTAAGTAAGTCAGACTCTGTAAAAATAAAAGATAGTCATATATATAATACTACAACACAAAATAATTACTACAGAGATAATGTAAATAAAAAGGCCACTGAAAAGGTTCCACTTACAATGGGTAGGATACTCTATAACAAATTACCCAATGACATTAAAAGTTTAAGTGGCAAAGAATTTCAAAGGAGGTTAAAAACATTCTTAATTCAGAAATGCTTGTACAGGTTGGATGAATTGTAAATATTGTATATACATGTAATTTTGTTTTGTAACTTTTTATAATTGTTTGACGATGCTTAAAACTTGTAAAAGTCTATAAGCAAATAAATTTCAAATATTCCATCCATTAGGTTGCATTAGTACCGCTGTTTGTAACATATAACCATGGTAAAGATACGGCCACAGTTGGTGTTAATGCATCTGTTATGTTGCAACAGAAGCCCTTGTTTTTCATTAGATTTAGTTGTTTAATGATTCTGTCAATTGCCAGGATCACAACACCATCACCGGTCTGCCAGAATTTTGTCCTGCAGGAGTTTTTACATGCCAGTAAATCTATTGACATGGAGCTGTCATTTTTAAGCACACTTAAAAACCATCAGTCTGGGCCAGATTTGAACCTGCGATCGTGTGATCCGTAGGCCAGCATCTAACCAACCGAGCCACCCAGACTGACCCTTGTTTTTGAACCTGATGCAGAGAAGCCAACCGATAACGAGTTTAAAACAAGATTCTGTTGGACACCAATTAATTAATCTGTAGAGCGCATTGTATTGCTTGTGTTTGTGTGATTTCGTCTCGAATTGTTTTAGAGCAGTATATGCAGTTATAGTTATTTCTGTTTGCAACACAGTAGTGCATTAAATACATAATATTTAGCATTCGGAAGTGTTATTACAGAACAAGATTTGCCGAAGGTCAGCGGGTTCGGTGTTGCCTGGTAATGTGTAATGTTCAAGCACTGTCATGAGGTTAAAAATAATGCTTTTATTATGCACGTTGGCAGTACTGCTTTTTGATGTGATGTCTGCAGCTTAGTCTGATGTTGGTCATATTGAATTCTTGGGCACTACCAACAAGCGGTTTCCCTGTAGTTGTATTACTTAGTTTCATTACTGGTTGGAGCTTTACATCTTATTATTAACTTGTGTTAGATCTGATCACTTCTTCTATACTCTGTTCATCTAGAGATTAGAGGAGACGTAAACAAAGCCATGTGCGTTTTGACCACAGCGCGCCCTCTTGACGCTTTCGCCATGTAAATAGTCCCTTGAAGAAATACTGTTACTAAGGTCTAAAATGTCACTTAATGTTTGCTAAAGCATGAACTAAGTGTACTAAGCATAGCTAAAGTGTAAGAATACGCACTTACGTGAATCTGTAACCAGCCTAATTCATTCTGCGCGCGCATTATTCAGTATGACAGTAACATAGCGGAACAAGGGAGTGCTGTAAAACATAAGCGCGGCAAAGCGTTGCGAAGTGGTGAAAAGACAATAATATTGAACGTGTTTAACAAGTTCTGCGAGAAATATCCCGAACTTGCTATCGAAGACGTGATAAAATTAACATTCGAGTTTACCGGTGTGTTAGTTGCAAGTATTTACAGCACACGCAAAGAGAAATCATCAGTTGGTGAAGATCCCAGCCAAAAGCTTCCATGTTCCAGATAAATGGTGGATGTAGTTTGCAACGAATTTGTGAGTGTGAGATCTGCAATCCGTCGAAAAGTTCGTCAGTCAATGAATCCCCACCTTAAACAAAGTGCTGTTGGCAGTTAACTCTGAACCCGATCTTCCAGATTTAAAACTAACCTCCCTCCACAAGCTGCTTCTGGAGATTGGTTTCGAGATTGTGAGCAGAAAATGAAAAAGTGTTATTGTGGACAGAGATGACGTAAGTAGCAGTTAATTTCCATGTGCTACATGTTATTTGAATCAAGTAAATATATCCTTTAAGTAGTGTAAAATGCATATTATAACTACGCGTAGCGGTAGGTAACTCTGTTGCGTCATTGTGAAAGCACGTGGCCGCGGAGTGATACAAACCGGTACTTTGTTTATATCTCCTCTAATCTCTTGATGAACAGAGTATAGTCATTAATTAGTTGTATTACAATTTGTTTGGTTTCAGCTGTGTGTCTATGATAAAATTACTTGTATTAGATCTGTTTACTGCTTCACAGTTGTTTAGTTATATTACGTTTCTGTACTGCTTTGGCTTATTCATTTGTATTAGCTTTGTGTACATGTTTGCAATTATTGTTACTTTATGAATCGTCCTCATACCAAGCTCATCAAACAATTCATTCAGATGTTTGGAGCAATAGTGAATGTTATCAAAAGGTATACCAGTTAAGGCTGGTTCACAACCATCCAACAACGGGAACCATAACGACAATGGCAAACAAGGCAGCACTCAATATTTTACTTCAGAACAGCCCAGTAACAAGAGCAAGATACCAGAAAATTTAGGTAAATATTGCACATTGGGAATTCATTTGTTTCCAACTGATGTATATTTTTTTCTAACTTGCTACTAAAGAGCTCTAGCGGCTGTTTCTTGGCACAGCCACATTTATTAATTTCTACAGCGAAAAGTCTAATATACGCAATATGAATCGAACATGCCATGCCCAGTTATTTGAAACAAAACTAAAAACTTGGCCATGTCTTCTTTTTTGTTTCAGGGGCCTGGGAAAGCTTCCCGTTGATTGTGAACACTCCAATTTGAAAACATGTATTTCAAGTCTCTTGTTCTGATTATCATTACTATTGTTGGTGGTTGTCAACCGACCTTTATACTCTATTTTAACTTAAAATTCTGGCACAGAAAATGGTGAAATAAAAAGAATATGTATATTTTTAATGTACTTTATGGTGAAAAATGTATACACAAATAACAGTTTGAGTCATTTATCATCCAGTTACCTTACGAGGTGCAGGCTTGCCACCTTCACGGAATCCATTCCTGCAAACAGAAAACTTAGAAAATTACAATTGTAGCTAAACTAGCTTAAGTACACAACATTGCCTATGGTTTGATGGTTTACTCCTACAACTTTTAGACTTAGGCTGCACTTGCCCAACGGCCTTGTTTCCTTGTTACTGGGTGCAATACCTGGTATTGCCCGTGACTTGAGATTTATCACTACAACATTTAGATCTATACTCCATCCAGCCTTAGATCCAGACCTTGTATCCCTCCGCAATTACCTGGTGTAGGTATCAGCTGCAACTAACACAAATGCCACGTGGACTCATGGCTCTTGTTTATGATGCAACAGAACGATATTTACTCGGGAGTTTTAGGAATAGCACTGCTATCCTGTTACATTCAAGTAGTCTTTACCATGGTCATCATATATCTTGAAAACTCACAGATAATCGCCGATAGTTAAGGTACTATATTTTGTGGTGTGTTTTGGTTTCGGCATATCGTGGGTTAGTTGTTGACGGCTTATGTTTACATCAAGTGCGGATCTAAGGGTGGAGCGATTATAGGTCGTACTTGCCCAAGAAGCCTTGCATCTATTACTAGCTGAAATGCCAGTGGTTAGATTACTTATCATTACAACATTTACACTTACATTACACTTGGCTAATAAGCCTTGTTTTTTTTTTTATACATTAAAAGAATTTTATACAAGACATTTAAAGGGTTATACTGAAAGTTGCGAGCAATCCATTGTTAAAATTTAAAATCCAACAATGTAACAACCTTCACCGAGAAGACTTCGCCTATGACAAAGATTATGTCCACCACAGTTGTGGACGAAATGTCTGGACCCAGGTACTCCAGCAGACCATGGCACATCAGGCCAGAAGTTTCTTCCAGAATTATCAATTCTGGCTGTGAAGGCCTAGCTTACTCAATTAAGTTTTTTTTTTGGTTGCAAATATGTAATATTAACCCAATTAAGTACATCATGTGGTTAGTAAACATGGCTTTATAAGCTACTACCAATCGTATGTGTCTTCTTGCGTTTTGCCATAACCAAAGACGCCTGTGGAGCACTTCAAGTTACAGGCGGGATATAAATGGAACAATTAAAAAAAATTAAGCCTATCTTCCTTTGGAGGGTAAACAATATAAATTTATGCATTCTAGTTGAAAATAGTTCAGTGCATTCTTAGACAGACCAGATCGCCTTGTGGCGGCAAGGGACCGGAAGAGGACTGGCAAGTCATGGACATGGAACACTACTGCACTAGCTTACCTGCATCACATCAGATGTTGAAATCGATGACCTCCAACTCAAACCATTCCCTGTAGCTCCAAAAACAATTCTAGTTGTCACAGTAGCTTAATGGTTAGAGCACCCGCATGAAAAGCAGAGGGTCTGTGGTTCAAATCCCAGCTGTGGCATTGAATTTTTAAGTTCCAGTTCTACCTCTCAAATTCTGTTTACTTGCAAAAGTTCATGTCGACAGATTGTCTATTTCTCTCATGATTTTGTCCTTCAATTCTTTTAACATTTGCAGATTTGATGTGTACACTTCCAACTGTTGTCAAACATGAGACTGATAATTCTTCGCATGGTGAGGAACTTCATGAATAATATGGTGATTTTCGGCAGCCCAGCATCAATTGTTCCGAGTAGAAACTGCCTTAAAGATAAAACCATGCTTAATTGGTAAAGAACGTTAAAGGTTGGTCTATGTCACCATTATGAACGGACTGCTGAAATTAACTGAAACAATTAACCCTACTTACAGGATCATCTTTACCTGATTACCCTCCCCTTATTTAGGACTTAACCCCTAGAACTTACAGGATCTTCTAGTTGTAAAACATGAACTTTTAATATATCTAGGAGTTATTTCCATGAGGAGCCTACGATCGCACCACTAAAGATGTCCACTGCAGTTGTGGACAAAACATATGGGTACTTAAACTCCAGCAGACCACGGCATAACAGCCCAGAAATAACTCCTAGATAAATTGACTTGAACTTTTACATTTCAGAAGTTTCGTTGCCATGAAAGCGACATCTTGGAAATGTTAACCTCGTGTGCTAAATGTTTCAGCGATTTTTATTTGGGAAATGTTAAAGAATAAAGTGTACGCATTAAAAGAATTGAAGGAGAAAATCAAAAGAAAAATGCAGGCAATCAGTCAACATGAACCTTTGCGAGTAAACCAGAATTGTTTTCCAGAAATATAGACTCACGTTGAAGGTCATAAATTTCAACATCCGTTGTGATGCAGATAAGCCTAATGCAAGTTAGTGTTGCATACCGTTCCTTAGTGTAACTGGCACAGAGCACGCTGGTCCTCATCCAGTCCCCTAGCTGCTGCGGGGCGGTCCGGCCAGTCTAAGAATGCACAGTATTTGCATGAAATCTAGACATATATTGCAGAAATACAACAAATATGATGGTGCATTACATTCTCCATTTACTCAATTTGAAAAGCATTTTAGCATTGGTAAACTAGAACGGAATTGTACTGTCTGGCAAGTACAAAATACCAGACATAGTTGGAGGGAAAACTATTTGTTTTTGTATATACTGATAGATGAATTTATACTACTAACCTAAACCTGCGTCTCACTATCTTCAGATGACGCATTCTTCCAGTGCCTGTGGTCTTCCTGCGCTGGGCTTTTATACTCCAGTTATCTGGAACAATGTAATAAAATTAACTCCAAATAATAATAAATTTATTAAAAGAAGTCTTTGTCTAGAAGAACAAATCTGATGTGTGCATTCACAAGACCTTCTATACTCTTGTACGAACTATTCCTAAAAGTGCTTATTCTATCTTCTACTTGTTAATTGACCTAAACTTTCGTAGAAATATTTTTATTACATATTTCTTATAGGTACAGCCATAAAAATGACTGAGCACATTAGTAGAGCATGCTGCATTGCAGTGTGGTTTATGTAAGTCAATATTTCCAGCATGCAGCTGAATTCGTAAATAATCCAGCTCTTGTTTACATTATGTCCCCCAACATTTTACTAAGGAAAATGTTAGTCCAAAAGTACCTACTGCGCATATGCTGGCGGTCACTAGCACTACATTGCTACCAACTTTGCTCCTACAACCATACGTTTTTCTTGTCAACACACTAAACACAAATGCACTGAATGTTGATCACTTTGTGCAAGGAGTCCACTAATCTGTTTTTCACGTCTTGAATTAATATTACAAATTGTTTCCATGCACCAAAATTTCGATCTGATCCCGCTTCTAAGATCGGACCCAAAGATTCAGTTTGTTTCCCTACAGTATTCAGTCGGGAATGAGAACTGTTTTCAATTTCCCATGGAAACGTATTATTTAACTGAAAATTTTTAATCCATTTTCATGAGGAAAAAAATAGTTCCAATACGTGTAGTTTTGAATTGGAATAATTCAAAAACACTTTTTCCCTTATACTGCCAGAGGATACCAAACTTTTTGCAATTCTGCAACTTTTCTGACTTGAGCTGCACAGCTCACAGTTACGTAAACTTTTTTCTGAAATTAGGTTATTGGATTCAGGAGATGTCATGACATGTATATGCATTAAAATCCTCACATGACATTTTTGCAGGAATGCTACACATCAGCATTGTCCTACGCGGTGCCTGTGATTATTACTTTCTCACCCAGAAATTTGATGTCGAGATTTCATCGGAAATAAGTTTTGAGACCCCTTGAATAAAAAAAAAATTTAGAAAAAGGTCCATGTGTGTGTCTATGTGTAGCATAACTCAAAAACGAAAAGTCGGTTAAAAACCAAAGTTGGTATTTAAGTTTAATATCTTTCAAGGATGCAACACGAAGATTTTCAAGAAAACAGCCCCACCCTAAACTACCTTTAGATGAAAAATCTTTCAAAATTTTTGATTTTCTTGAAAATAGCTCAAATGATTTTGATTATAATGTCATGTTTAAGATATATGTATGGCAAATGAAATGTATATTTTGAATTTTCTGGCTATAGCCTATGTTGTCCTGTTTACTCTGGATGACTTTTGAATAACTCGTAAACGGTAAGAGACAAAATCTTACTATACAAAAAATGTAGGTCTCGCTAAAACACAATTTATGTCTAAATAAATTTTTAGTTTTGTAGAGTGAACCATTTCGAAGATATTCCTTATTTGTGCCAGTTTCGGAAAACTTAAAACTTTCGTGAAATGGAACATCGTTAATTTTTTTACATGTTAAGCATGCAAACAGGATCTCAAAGCTTTAAAACATTTGACTATCACTCAAAACCTACTGTATTCTAATATTCCTCTTACACCTACAAGGAAATAAGATAATTTGCACAAATTTTTATCTCAACTAACGCAAAGATATAGTAATAAGAGTATGCAAGAATGGTTAGCAATGGCAAATTCTGTAAGGCCTCGTGCACGTATCCTAAGTTGGACTCTAACAAAATTCTTGAGACATAATCTGAAGTATATCCAATAATACCTGTTCAATATGTCGTCTGTCGGACACACAGTGTATTGAATCACCACCTACATTTGTATTTGTGATTATGTATACAAATGCAGGTACAGTTTACCACAGCAAAGAAAGTCCCTGGGGACTAAAGTGCGAGGCGAAATTATAGAGTAGACAGGTCCAAGGCCCTGCCTCATCCTGCTTGTTTATAACACTAGCTTTACTCCTTGTGTAGTATACTTTCTCTGTCACACACACTCACTGTTCCCATCGTACTGTTACCTGTTACAGGCAGCAAATTTCTGTCAGGGTCGTTCTTTCCATTGGGGAACAGTAGTGATCCAACACACAGCCTATTTGTGTGTCCAACACACAATAACATATGGAACAGAGATTATAAATGAACTTGGCTGCAGGTTGGAAATACTGAATTTAAAAAAACCACGCTGCAACACACTGTGGGACTTTCTTTTCATTTTTTCCATGGCTGCACTGAAAGTTATTAGATATCCCAAGAAATGTTTATATCAAACATCAGCTTGACTTTGTTTGGTATTCTTTTGTTATTTGATATATTACCAATTTCCTGAGCTGAATATCAACTACAACATTTAAATTATGTTTGTATAATTAATGATTGTGTCATACCTTAAAGGTTTTAAAACGTAAATTGAGGTTATTTTTCTGGCATGTCCTAAAGAATTATAAAATCAAGTATTATACGTGAAATATGATATGACGCCGTAAGATTTTGTTACACAAGACGAGAGCCGAACAATACTCTCGTGGTAACGTATGAGATACACATTTATCTAAATAGTACCTAAATAGTCTATCTAAATAGTCCAAATTTGGACTATCTATAAAGTCCAAGTACCCTCGGATAGATGCACTGAAGGAAGTTACCTGCCATTTCTTAACAATGTTCTGTGAAATTGGAAAATATGTAATTTAATACTCCTGGATGGACATGTTTATACAAGACAGATGCCATTTCTCAGCAATACTCTTAAGAAATTGGAAAATATATAATTTCGGACGTGCCAAACAGTACAACATAGTGAAGAAAGTATTGTAATAATATAAGTTAACAATTGATATTTACAAAGGTGCAAATAAATAACTTAAATTTAAATGGAGTTCAGTGAATGCTTTATTCTGTAACTACAACCTGAGATAAAGAGTTCTTATTGTTCACCGCTGATCACTGAGGCATGTATAAAGAAAGTATAAAATAGTTTCACAATGAGACAAAATAAAATGCCAAATAAGAATGGATATTCTTTAGAAAAAGTCCCGTGAGAATTTCGTCTAAGTCCCACTCGGCAGTGTGAGCGAATTCTTACGAAAGTTGCCGAAGTTTCAGTGTTAATTCAGCGCTGCCAACAGCACTATTTCTCCATTAATTTGTTGCCAATCTTAAATTTGAATGTTTTAGCGGGACCCAGTAGTATGGTAGTGAACTTGTTAGAAGCAAGTTGTGAGGGTGCAATGAATCGCTTCATTAGCATAGTAGATTTAGCACCTTTGTGTTATAAAGAGGAAGAATGTATACAATTCCTCTACGACGAGGGCCTGCTGAGAACCTGAACGCTATGCAGGGAATGTGATGCCGTGCTACACCCCATAACAAAAATTAATTAGTGTTAATTCAGCACTTCCGGTGGAGTTTTTTTAGTGGGTAGTGCCCTAGGGCGTAGCCTACAGTCCCCCATCTGTACCATCCCAGCGCATGGGGCTCCATAAATGGATCTTTTCTCCACTCGAAAATAAAAATAAAAAAATATAAAACGAGCCAACATTTTGTGGACCCAGTCACAAGGCAATAACGGTGTTCCACAATAATGCATACAACAATAGTATGGAGTCACGCAAGCAATATATCTGTATGGGCAACAACGATAATGTACACAATAATTGTATGGAGTTGCGCTGGCGGTGTAGATTAGCCGACGTGCGTGCGAGTGTTTAGTGTGTTGGCAACAAAAACTAGTGTGGTTGAAAAAAGCAATGTTAGATTTAAAGCTTTCACAGCGCACGTTATTTATTACAGTTTCACGGGAGATCAGCCGTGTGAGGTTTAAAAACATTGAGCTTTTGGCCATTGCAAACTCCATGGCCTTCGTCAGAACTGCTCCCCATATATATACAATGTTAGGTGGGAGGGGGTTGTGTTGCCCTGGCCAATGAGCAGGTGACGATTTGTGATTGGGCCTGCTGTTTCGGGCTATGTTTGTCACCGGCCACAGTGTTTTGTTGAGGGTCAGTACTTGGTCCAGAATCACTATAGTTGCTGTTGTGAATGTGTTTCATGGCTATTGTCCAGGCAGGGCTTAGCTGAAGTCCGCGGTCCCTGTTGTAATTGTTTGGATGTAGTTTGATTTGGATGGCTTCCTTAATGACTCTGTCCCAGTATTTATCCGTATGCTCCAGAACTTTGATGTCTTCAAAGTTTATTTTGTGGACATACTCTATACAATGCTCGGTCACTGCTGACTTATCTGGTTGTAGGAACCTGATATTGCGTTGATGTTCTTTACACCTTTCTTCTATTGTGCGTCCTGTTTGGCCTACATACACTTCACCACATTCGCAAGGAATCCTGTACACTCCTGGGACCTTGAGTCAAAGTGGTTCTTTTACCGGCCTAAGGTATTCTTGGATCTTCTTTGGCTATTGCCAACTTTTTCATGGAGAGCTTGGAACATACTGCCCTGGATACCACCTCAGACAAACCAAAGGCATTCTTCAGATACGTGGATGATACTTTTATCTGGCCACATGGAAAAGGAAAACTTTCCGCCCTCTTAGACCACCTCAATAACCTACATGCGAACATCAAGTTTACCATGGAAGTTGAGAACGATGGCTCACTTCCCTTCCTAGATGTTCTGGTCTACAAGAAGCCAGATGGCAGCCTAGGTCACACGGTATACAGGAAACCAACACACACCAACCGCTACTTGGACGCCTCCAGTCACCACCATCCTACTCAAAAGAAGACAGTTATCTCCACTTTGTTTCACCAGGCTTTCGATATTGCGGATGAAGACCACATTAAGCAGGAACTTAAATACCTACGAGACACATTGCTAAAAAAACAGATACAGTGATAACGACATCAAAAAAGGCACGCAAGAAGGTTGAAAACAATCGAAACAACACCCAACGCCTCACTCAAAGGATGGATAGCTGGCCGAACAAAGCCTACATACCATTCTACGGTTCCATCTCAAACAAGATCTCCCGCGTACTCGCTAGGTATAACATCAAGACTTTCTTCACGCCTCTGAGACAGAATATTGACTAATAGAAAATTGTTCATGTAAATATTTTTATAAGAGTATGTAAATTTTTAATTTATATAATTTGGATGTATTAGGAACTTATTTCTTTTTAATAATCAACATCCAATCTCTTGTCGTCACTTTGAGTTCGACCAATGAGAACTGTTGCGCGGATGAATACAAAAGAATGGCGGTGTTGCGTTATACCCACGCCAAAAACTACTTTCATTAGCGTCTGTGACTTCAAACTGTAAAGACGTATAATTGTTGATGGCGTGTGAAAATGTGAATTACACAAACTTTTAACCAGCATGGACGCTATCCAATTTTAAAGTTATTTACCAAGTGAAATAGTGATGTAAAGTGTATATAAAAAGAATAAATGTGTTTGTGAGAAAAGAACGTTGGCTTTTGCATTCCACTCTACGACCACCTCCCCTGCAGATAGGAATCGCGTCGGCTCCAACAAACTTTACACCTTTTAGCAAAAACAGTGCTCCAATTGCTGCTATATTCACGCTAATATGTGATAACCTTCTTTTTTAATAAAACCCCGCCACAAATGGCTTGCCCAACGTGGAGCGCGAATTTGGAGTGGAATGCAAAATTGAGAGTGCGAAGTGCTAACACCAAAAGAACGCTATCTTATCGTGCAGGAGAAAGACGCCATTAGACCATCGTCTGATATCAACAAAACATCGATACACGGAGAATCAACGAGGGAAAAACACCGGAGATCATCTAGCGAAGCCAACTACCCAGGAGACGTAAATAACCGGACGAAGAACCAGCAGAAAAGAAAGTAGGATCGAAATTTTTTGTATCTTTATCTTATTCCCATTAGTTAATGATACTTAGAAGTGGAAAAGTAGTGGGACTTTTAACCAAAAGTGAATTAGATAAAGGAATTATAATGTCGCGAAAAGAGATAGAAACAGGAGTGGGGGAAGGGGCAGATAGGCCTAGTTATCAGGAAGGATTAGAAGGTGAACAGGCGGAAATAAGCAAAGATCAAAGGTTAATGATGTTGATGTTTGAAAGACTAGAACAGAAACTGGAACAAAACAAGGTAGAATTAGGTCAGAAAATGGAGCAAAATAACATAGAATTGAAACAGGATATAGAACAAAGTTTAGGTCAGAGTATAGAACAAAAACTGGAACAAAACAAAGTAGAATTAGGTCAGAAAATAGAGGGAGTGAGAGAGGACTTGGAGAATAATAAAAAAGAAATAGAACAGAAAATGGAGGAAGTGAGAAAAGACTTAGAACAGCAAATGGAATTAGGTAGACAGAACTTAGAACAGCAAATGGAATTAGGTAGACAGAACCTAGAACAGAAAATAGAATTAGGGAGACAGGAGTGTAAAGAAAATATGAAAGTAATGGAAACTAATTTAAAATTAGTTCACAAAAACTTAAATGAAACAAAGGAAGCCTTAGAAGCTAGGATAGAAATGGTAGGAGATAGAATGGGAAAGATAGAATCAGAGATGAAAGAGAATAAAATAGTGTTGGAAGAAGAAATTGCTAGATGTAGGGATGAAATAACAGAATGTAATACAAGTGTAGACTGTAAGATAACAAATGTAAAAACAGAAATAACTGAGGAATTAAGGAAAGAGATTGAGGTTGTAAAGAAAGACATTATTAATGAAACTGTAGAACAAATAGTAGTTCCTAAAATTAAGACAATGAATGATGTGATGCTTTCACAACAGGATGCTATAAATGATATGAAACAAAGCCACTTAGAAATAAAGAATGATTTAAAATCAATTTGTGAAGAAATGAAAAAAGGGAAAGAAAATTTGGCTAATGTAAATGATGTTGTGAAGGCATTACAAAGACAAGATGATTTAGATGTAAGTAATGTACAAGATGAGAGTTACTTGAGTAATGTACAAAATGTTGACTCACCATACAGAGAAAGAGGTTCACAACCAAACAATGACACAACACATAACACATGTTACACTAACAGCATATTACATGAAATTACACCACCTACATTTGACGAGGAGAAGGGAGACGATCCAAAACTTTTTGTTAAAGAGATGGAGGAATACTTTAAAGTGAAAAGGATACCAAACGAGCTTAGGATGATGATAGTAAAGAAAAGCTTAAAAAACAAGGCATTAGAATGGCTCAGGTTAACACTAGCTGGTCACGAGTCTTATAGCTCATTCAGAAATTTATTCCTATCAAGATATTGGGGCCCAGCTAAACAAAACCAAACTAGGGTAGAGCTAGCGACAGGTAGATACGATCCAGCCAAAGGATTGTCATTGGTCGACTATTTCATGAAAGTAGCCAACAAAGGAAAGCTATTAGACCCTAACTTGTCGGAGGCAGAACTAATTGCCAGCATAACGAGACATTTCCCAGACACAGTGAGAACAGGATTAATTGTTGCAAGGCCGGTAGATTTTGCAGATATGATAGAACTGCTGACAGCCTTCGAAACACAAAATGGTCGACCTAATGAACATAGACATAGGAACGGTCACCCAAACTCACCCATCCTAAACCGAAACACGGCTATGAACAACCAAAGCGAAGGAGAACATACAAATACTAGGAGTACCCATGAAAGGGGGAGAGGGGCACACCATTTCCCACAACCACATAATCATGGCGAGAGGATGGAGAACACAAGACAGCGGTACCACGACACAATACCGAGGGGTGAATCGAGACACCAAACATATACATATGATCGTGGAAGACCAGGAGACCAGACCCATCAAGTGAATCACATGCGATTCAGTAGGGAACACTTGAACAACCACAGACCGTCATACGACAGAGGTTCACGCCAAAGGGGCAGAGACCAATGGTACACTAACAACACAAGACAGCAGGAAGTAGAAGAAGATGTGCCAAATAGGGCAGATACTGCACAGAATACAGAAACGACAACCACCACCGACACTCAGGGAAATTACAACAACTAAGTTCGTCCCAACTGGCTGGATGACAAACAACAAAATCTCAGCAACTTACAATTGACATCGACACCATGATGGCTACACGAAGAGAGAGATGGAACCACTGGTCATAACAAAACAGCTGGGTGACCACACATATGAGCTACAGAATACAAATGGCAAGTTGGTAGGAAGATACCACAAAAATAAATTGAAGCCATACAAGGAAAGAACCAAATAGCCTTTGTCAACAAATGTGTAAGGCAGGAGTAGTGGAGATGAAAGAAAGATAACAATTTTTGATGGGTTACTTATAGAAAATTATATTCAAAATAGGATTACAACAAGGAAGAAAATCAACATAGTCATTGGCTATATCGACCACAAAGAGCATTGTCAACAAAGACAGATGAGGACACTGATTGTCATTAGATAAATGAATCATAGCGACGAAAGATAATATGTTTTTGACATAAGGATGTCAGGGACAAAAATAAAAATGAATCAATTATGATGAAAAAGATATGATATTTCGACACAAAGATGTCGAGAGTAAATTGAGAAGAAAAATAATACAATTACAGATTGATTGTAAGTATAGAAATTTTCTCTTATAAAAATAAGAGACAAAGAAATGACAATTAGTGAAATGAGGAAAACCATAACCAGAAAAACAATGCCCATGAATTGAGATGAGTATAGCCAATGCTAAGCTCGAAGAAATGTGAACCAAACAACAATGAATAATAACCCAACCAAGAAAGTTAGTACCATTAGTAACATCAGAGTTTAAGAACCAACTCAATAACCTGCCTATACATAAGCTTATAAGACAAAGAAGGCAAAGAACTGAATAAAATATTGCCATAAACATGATCATAATCATTAGCTCAAAATTTGTATCCTGTTTTTCTCTCCTCATAGCAATGAATACAAGTCAAAAACCACATGAAACACTTAAATTATATTTGTGTCAATGTCAAATGTACAATAACTGAGTATGTGTTGTATAATAACTGAATATGTATTGTATGATAACTGGATATATTGTACAATAACAGAATATGTTGAGTAATAACTAAATGCTTTATGCCAAAACTGAATGTGTATTGTGTAATAACTGAATATGTATTGTATTAAAACAGAACACATATGTGTTATGATAGCAGGATATATTGTGCAATAACTGAATATGTATTGTGTAATAATTGGACATGTTGTGTAGTAATCAAATGTGTTGTACAATAACTGAATATGCATTGTATAATGACAGAAGGTGTGTTGTATAATAACAACATATATGGTATGATAGCAGGATATATTGTACAAGGACTGAATATGTATTGCATAATAATTGAACATATTGTGTAATAACTAAATGTGTTGTACAATAACTGGATATGTATTGTATAATAACCGAATACATTGTGTAGTAACCGAATATGTGAAACTTATAAAGACATGTTGTATTATGTCAAAACAAAGGACAAAGACAAACAGTGAAGAAGACTGTAAAGAAAAAAAATATATATTGTACAAAGTGATTGAATCATAGAAGTAGGGAGAAGTGTTGTATTGTGTTTCAAGATTGTAAATAAGGTGACAACTTGAAAAACAAAACAAGGGGCATATGAGACAGAATATTGACTAATAGAAAATTGTTCATGTAAATATTTTTATAAGAGTATGTAAATTTTTAATTTATATAATTTGGATGTATTAGGAACTTATTTCTTTTTAATAATCAACATCCAATCTCTTGTCGTCACTTTGAGTTCGACCAATGAGAACTGTTGCGCGGATGAATACAAAAGAATGGCGGTGTTGCGTTATACCCACGCCAAAAACTACTTTCATTAGCGTCTGTGACTTCAAACTGTAAAGACGTATAATTGTTGATGGCGTGTGAAAATGTGAATTACACAAACTTTTAACCAGCATGGACGCTATCCAATTTTAAAGTTATTTACCAAGTGAAATAGTGATGTAAAGTGTATATAAAAAGAATAAATGTGTTTGTGAGAAAAGAACGTTGGCTTTTGCATTCCACTCTACGACCACCTCCCCTGCAGATAGGAATCGCGTCGGCTCCAACAAACTTTACACCTTTTAGCAAAAACAGTGCTCCAATTGCTGCTATATTCACGCTAATATGTGATAACCTTCTTTTTTAATAAAACCCCGCCACACCTCCAAAGAAGATCCAAGAATACCTTAGGCCGGTAAAAGAACCACTTCGACTCAAGGTCCCAGGAGTGTACAGGATTCCTTGCGAATGTGGTAAAGTGTATGTAGGCCAAACAGGACGCACAATAGAAGAAAGGTGTAAAGAACATCAACGCAATATCAGGCTCCTACAACCAGATAAGTCAGCAGTGACCGAGCATTGTATAGAGTATGTCCACAAAATAAACTTTGAAGACAGCAAAGTTCTGGATCATACGGATAAATACTGGGACAGGGTCATTAAGGAAGCCATCCAAATCAAACTACATCCAAACAATTACAACAGGGACCGCGGACTTCAGCTAAGCCCTGCCTGGACAATAGCCATGAAACACATTCACAACAGCAACTAGTGATTCTGCACCAAGTACTGACCCTCAAGAAAACACTGTGGCCGGTGACAAACATAGCCCGAAACAGCAGGCCCAATCACAAATCGTCACCCGCTCATTGGCCAGGGCAATGCAACCCCCTCCCACCTAACATTGTATATATGCGGGGAGCGGTTCTGACGAAGGCCATGGAGTTTACAATGGCCGAAAGCTCAATGTTTTTAAACCTCACACGGCTGATCTCCTGTGAAACTGTAATAAATAAAAAAGCAATGTTGGCAAATATGAAAATCGTCTGCTAGTGACACGGCGCAACCTAGTGCCGATTCTGCTAACGAATGTCGGCGCGTGTGCAGTAAGTAGCTTCGGACTTAGAATTTGGCCAGCAAGTGCTACGGGACTCTTTCTAAAGAAGAGCCAATAAGAATCTACTTTTAACAAAAAATTGCACCGGTACACTAGGAATAGAATACAGTATGCTTACCCAATATCAAAACAATGATTCCCTCTATAGGGGAAACAACTTATTGGCAGTACCCAAGGATACAATATGGCCAACATTACACCAAATTGGAGTGGGCATTATACCAAAACGCAGTACTGCCAACCTACATAATAAAAGCATTATTTCTAACCTCAAATATCACAGAGTTTAAGTAACATGCTTATAAATAATAATGCTTGAACATCATTACCACACAGCACATGATGAACCTACTCGCCTTCGGCAAATGTTCTGCAGTAATACTTTTGGATAAAATCACTTCTGAATGCTAAATATAATATATGCACCACTGTGTTGTGAACACAAAAATAACAGCAATAACTATAACAGCTTATACTGCTCTAGGAGCAGTTATAATTAATATGGGATCAGACACAATCTTGTTTTTAAGATCTATCGGAGCTTCTCTGCAACGGGTTCAAAAACGAGGGGTTCTGTGGCAACATAACAAATGCAATAACACCAACTGTGGTCGTAGCTTTGCCAATGTTATATTTTGCCAACAGTTAGCAGTACTAATGCAACCTAACAGATGGAATACCACCAAATATAACCAGATCATGCCACAATGGGGAAGAAATGTCACAGTTGATTTTTGGGGTATCCCAATAATCTGTTTCCTCTATAAAAGAGAAATGTAAGAATTTGAAAATTCAAACCAATAGCACGGAATGCCTTGAAAATGGCAAACTTCACAAAAATTTTGACAAATTGTATGCTTTAACCTCTTGAGCGATATGGGCGTGTATACACGTCCTGTGCGTTTAAGCATTTAACCCTTGTTTATCCCTTATCCAACTCAACTTATTTTAATTTTCCCTTTATGAAACATTTTAGTAAAGTCTATATACTTTATTGGCTTACCTTAATATGTTCGTTCTGCAGTGATTTACCTCAAAACAGGGATAAACACACAAGGGTACGTACATCTCCACATTCGCGAATTCCCTTCTTGCAGCACACGAAACACTTTCGAGATGGGTGGGACTTCTTTGATGTTGGTGGTATCCTTTTAGGATAATGTTTTCCTTGAAGTCTGAGGGGTGCAGGGGTTTTGGATTTTCAACCCCCAACGTGGTATTGTTCAATTAGGCTGTGAGCTATTTATAGTCGGAAGTCCAGGTAGGTCATTGTCTTGTGTGGGTTTAGAGCTCTCCAAATTACCAAACAATTGTATATGGTTATATCCAGTTGGTGCAAAAACACCTTTTTATACCACTTCTCCCTTCAGCTACAAGCAGGAAAGTATACGTATGTATTTCAACAAAGAAAGACACGGACTCTACTAAGTTACGAAACTCGCGTAAGCAAAAGTTGCAATGTTGCTCTATTCTGATGACTCAAGAGACCACGCATACAGTAGAGCTTTATTACACAGTATGCTGACGCATAAGCCACACATACAATGGGTGTTTCTTTACTGTTTCATTCAGAGTACTTATATTAGATGCGTTCGACAGAGCAAAGTTGACTTTTCACCACAGTGAAACAAAATTGTGCCATTTCAACGTTTTGTAAATACAACTCAACTTTGCTGATGACGTACATTCATACTGCATATAAGGAGTTTTATACCAGTTTTTGTTTCATTAAAATAACTTAATATTTACACAAAATACAGCTGTGTATATACGACGCACTTTAAATGCCCTGCGCTGGATATTGGGTAGCAGTTCAAGGCTCGCGGACGTTTTAAATGGCCATCGCTCAAGAGGTTAACAAGACCAACATATTTTGTGGAATAGCTTTAAAAGTTTCCTGCACATGTTGCTGACATGGTTCCCTAATTTTTATATACTGCCAATAACACTTTCCCGCCTTCCTTTACCTCGCTTTTACATTACTACATGCCTTCTGTACATACTTAAGAGTAGCATCTGCTTGTAACTTGATTCGAAAAAAGGTTAACTGACTGTTTTGAGTTGCAGGAGGCAATATGGCCTTATTAATACTGTACTCATATTTATCAAGGTACCCAACATTCCCTAACGTAAATATTTGGTAAGAAAATTGTATTTTGGTAAACACGCAATATTATCCTAATGTTCTTGTTCTTTTCTCACTATAGTCGAAAATCAGATCCGCAAATGAATATCGTCGGTTCACTATGAGCACTTCCAGTCCTTGTTTGACATTTTATCTCATACTTGCAACAAAATAACTGATACTTACAGTGTCTCAGCTTTCTGCTTGGGTAACCACATTGTGCACATTCGGACTTTTGAATGTGGTAAGACGAACGTCCACAACGACGACACAACGTGTGAGTCTTGTTACGTCGTTTACCAAAACTGGACGTTCCCTTAGTCTGATAAAAGAAATAAGGATTACATGTAAGCACAAGTTACGACTAACGAGGTTAGAATCAAATATTATAACAATCCATTAATCTTCCCTTCAAAATATTAATCAAATTTTTTAGTAAATACTACTAAATGTTGGCTTACACAAACAAAGCTGATATTATTAAAGGATCGTTAAAATAAGCTTCGATAATAACTATAATTCAATACCCACCATTTTCCTCCTCCCTTGGGGTTTTCAACGTATGTTTTGGTTCCGTTCAGTTCCGTTTCATTAGTGACAAGAGCACCACAGAACACCTAGTAGAAGAGCACCACGAATGGCACGACACAGAACACCTAGTAGTGGCACGAACCACGCACGAACACAGAGCCGCTAAATCCGGCCCACAGAGTATATGATCCTACCCTACATTCCGCGGTTGTCAGAGGTACTAGAAAGAGAAAGGTTATTGGGGCTCGTGGAAGCTTTTGTGAACGGTTGTGAACTGTGGTTGTGCACTTACCACTTGTCTGGTCTGACCATCGAAGACCTTGAGAACATTTGTGCTAAAATCTTAAAAGATTCTGTGACAGTGTTAAACAATCATTTGTACTCTAAATTTTAAATGTCAAACATTGCTATTGTTATATCATTTACTATAATAATGATGATGATAATAATAATAACAATAACTATTATTATTACTATTATTATTGTTGTTATTATTATTATTATTATTATTATTATTATTATTATTATTATTATTATTATTATTATTATTATTATTATTATTATTATTATTATTATTATTATTATTATTATTATTATTATTATTATTATTATTATTATTATTATTATTATTATTATTATTATTATTATTATTATTATTATTATTATTATTATTATTATTATTATTATTATTATTATTATTATTATTATTATTATTATTATTATTATTATTATTATTATTATTATTATTATTATTATTATTATTATTATTATTATTATTATTATTATTATTATTATTATTATTATTATTATTATTATTATTATTATTATTATTATTATTATTATTATTATTATTATTATTATTATTATTATTATTATTATTATTATTATTATTATTATTATTATTATTATTATTATTATTATTATTATTATTATTATTATTATTATTATTATTATTATTATTATTATTATCATCATCATCATCATCATCATCATCATCATCATCATCATCATCATCATCATCATCATCATTATTATTCAGCTGCAAGATATACAAAGGTTCCTTATAAGGTAATTAAATTAAAGGATAATGGGATCTTAGACTCCATTGTCGCGTATGCGGCTGGTGCGTGGGGTCACCGCAGCCAGCTGCTTGCAGCGGCGAGGGTGCTGAATTCCCTACTGCGCAAAATTTTAATTCGGTTAGTGGTCTCGTTTTCTATCACTCCCATGGAGGTGTCATTGGTAGTTCTGGGCCTGCTCCCCCTGGACTTGGAAGTAAGGCGGCGAGGGCCCAAGTACTGGCTGCGCCAAGGGAACATGCGTAGGGCGTCGAGGGTGGAGGATGAAATTGAATTAGAGGAAAATATTTTAGATATTTGGCAACAAGGCTGGAAAGGAAGGGAAACTGGCAGGAGGGAATTTTCATTTTTCCTTGTGTAACAGAGAAGTCTTTTAACGCTTTTATCACTATCTAGAGGTTTTATTCCTTGTATTATGGGAAAAGACCCGTATGGGGACTATTTGATAACATAGGCCAATCCCAAAATTGTGTATATAAATGTGTGTCAGAGTAACCGGAGCATTCACTGTGAGAATCTCCGTTCCGGTGGGCCTACAATGCATAAGTGTTCTGGTTGTGATAAAACCGATGTATAATATAGTCAGTCACCGATACTCCTTTGAAATAATAAATACATTGGCAGAACAGATTTCACACAAGAAATACTTGGAATTTGCAAATAGGTAGGTGCTCTGATTTTCTTCTTCTTCTTTCCCTGATTACCCTCCCCTTATGTAAGACTTACAATCCAGTCCCTAGGGTCAGACACGACTCAACCTATTTTAAATGCAATAGGGGAACGTAATAGTAACTTTACTTTCAAACAGTGACAACTCATTGTGAATATTGGTCGTGAAAACTTACCGAGAATTAAATTAATTACCAGGGGCTGTGTGCGTTATTATTCCGTCACAACCACTCACGCATACCTGTAGATAAGGCAGTTTCAGCTCTCATGGTTAGCTAGGCCAAGACTATAGACCATTTATAGAGCAAATCTACAAGACCTGCAAGAACCAGGCTACAGAAAGCATCTCCAGCAAAGAAGATACATCTGCAAACTCGACTTCAACGCGGGGCGTAGTATCGCCTCACGGAAACATCATCAAACTTGGCGTCCATAACGTGGGGCCTTAAATAACTACCACAAATTTGGCACACACAACGTGGGACCCATAAAAACTTCCACAACCCTATGTCTGCGGTTGTGTACACTAGAAGGTTCTTTATTAAGGGTTTTTAGGGGTATAGCTTACCCAATTGTGCATTGGCGTTGTTCTTTACACGGAAGATACATATGTCTCTTTCATGTTAGATATTTATCCATTATACCTCTAGCCCTATTACTGTGTCGGTCTAGTTAATTTTCTACCCGAACAGAAGTAAAGATCAGAGTCCGTGTCAGGAATGATGCTTTTATTCGGTTTGTAAAGATTACTGCCTGGCTTTCAGGGGGTTTGCTTCTATTCCCCAGTTCATCAGCCAGTGCTGCAATGCATTAAATACATTCTGGAGTGTCCTGTGTATGAATTCAGTTTTGCCCTACTGTACCATTATGGTAATGTCATCGGCGTGTATGTATTAAATAGTGTGTTCGGCTGTTGCCATGTCATTTATGTAAATATAGAACGTGATCGGCTCTAGTATACTTCCTTGGGGCACTCCTGCTTTGATATGGCGAAGGATGGAGAGCTCTGCATTCACTAAGGACTGGAATCTCCGGTCTTTCAAGTAATGCGCCATCAGTTTGATTAGGGTGTCCGGTACATTGTATGCCTGCATTTCTTAAGCAGGGCGTGCCATACCTGGTCAAAAGCCCGTTCAATATCAAGTATTAGCACTCCAGTATATTTTCGGATATTGAAGCCATCTACAGCCTTCTGCTGCTCTAAGCAGTTGGTGGATTTTTGACTCAGTTGCTCTAAAGCCAAATTGCTCCAGAATGAACAGAATTTGCTTATGATGAATTTATTTAGCCGCTTGTGGATTACGTTTTCTAGTAGTTTACCTAGGGCGTTTAATAGACTGATTTGTATGCAATTGTTCGGTCTGGACCTGTCCTTGTGCTGGTTCGGAAAGTGAAGTGCGTATACCACTTTTCATCTTTCCGGGAAATACCCGTACGTTAAGACCTAGTTAAATGTTGCACAGAGGACTTTTAATGCTTCCTTCGGTAAATTTTGTTGCACTAAGTTAGGTATTATGTCCGGGTTTGGTCCCTTCCTTCTTTGCAATTGCCTGGTTAGCCATTTTATTTCGACTGATCTGCGTATCTGGCTGTGATTTGCCATGTTGTATATGTGTTCTGTTTCTCGTTCCGTTTGTTCGTTAACCCTTGCGCACGAGGGGGTTTCGTTCAGAGTGGCTCATAAACCCAATTTATTGCCTCAATTACTTTCAACGTCCCTCTCGGGTCCGTGTTTCCCCCTCTACTTGCAAACGCACAATTCCGAGCTATGGGAACCGTTACCATCTATTGATTCCAACTATTCGACTGGAAGTTACGCACTCTATCAAGCATTAACTCAGGAGAATGTCCTTATTCTTGAACGCGCAATCGCGCTGTGGAGTAGGGAACCGTTTGTATGACGTAACTAGTGACACCAGCAGTTCAAAATGATTGTTTACAATCATTACAATGCAGTTAAACTGTAAGCAGTGCCAGTGTTGCTACAGTACTATATCGTTTGGTTTCTTGAGTCTCCAATAGACATAATTCATTATAGTGATATTTAAAGTATGATCATAATTGCTTTGTTTGATGTGGTAATGTAATGTATTAGTGCTGCTCTTTCGCGTAATATTTATTGTTCCAGGAAAGAAAGGTTAAGTCACCTTTAGGGCAGGGTATAAACGTCAGAGCGAGAGGAACAAACAATAACGCGTTATCTCAGGTTTACTTGTGTCAACTTAAGGGTCATAGCTGAGCTCCTGAAACAAATACAGTAATCATTATGTATCGTATCTAATTCCGATATTCATTCCTGCATCTACTCCAGCAGCGCGATACATACCCTGGCCGTACCGTGGCCGAATGGTTAGACCATTCGTTTCTCAGCGGCCCGCGTTCGATTCCAGGCGACCACACGAGAGATTTGTAGTGGACAAAGCGGCGCAGGAGCGGGTTTTTTTTCCGAGTTCTCCGGAGCCCCCTCCCCCATCTCATTATATTGGTGCTCCATCTTCATTCCATGTATCATCAGTGTCACCGCCTGCGGTGCCGTATGTAGTAAAAGCAGGCGTTAAACACCAGCTTTCATATCTGTCCCAACTTAAACTAGTGGGAAACGTGTTTTCGCGAAATCTTTTACTTCATCAAAGAAACAACACCGTTCATTCTCGACATACCTGGTAACGAACATGCTGATTACTGACACCCAGAAAAATCAGCCGCTCATAGCTCCCCTCTAGACTATTGCCCGGGAGTATGCGTCTCTGACGTCAGACACTAACTCCTTTATGGAATGGAAACGCATTTTCAAACTCAGGGATTTATACCTCCATGTTAGTTTACGGCCGATAATGCTAATAAAACTGCTATATTAGTTGTGAAAAACTTAAATTAGTACTCGTGCCCACTCCAGCATATCTTTTCGATATCGTGAACAAACAAAGTGGTCAGTTTGCTGACGCCAATTACACTGTCCAACAATAAAAGTGTTTTGGGCTAAAAAATTGTTGATTCTTATGAATTTGCACCTGCTAAATTCATAAATAACCATGAAAATTGCTCTTGCTTTGGTGATAAAGTAATAAGTCGTTTTTGGTTCTACATTTCCTGATTGGGGAAAAATTTAGTTTTGAAATAAGCACACTTATCAACTGAAAAAAAAAAAAGTTCTTCAGTTGTTTGTAGCTTATAAACATTAATTTTATTACTGTGTTTTGTTGTAATTTGTACAGAATTTCTGGTGTTTTGTGTATTTTAATGTGTAAACTTTATTGAAATGTGAAACAGTATTAAATACCACTAAATTCAACCTAGGCGGGGTTAATGACCCGTCAGCTGTTCAACTAGCCAAGAGGCACTTGCCCAGTCAATCGACTGGAACAAAGGTTCAGTTAAGCTTGAGCAATGAAAGTGGAAGGAGCAGATGTAAGCAGTGATGAATGTAAATAGTGAAGTTGATATATATATTTATTAATCAATGAAAAACTAGTGTTGTTTGTTTCTCTGTTCCCCCTGAATCCCGTGCTCTCCGACATAATCATCAAAAAGAAGAGATCGAAGGGAACCACTTCAAATGCCATGAAAATGCATAAATTCAGTAAATAACATTTGTTACTGTAAATTCAACCCAACAGTTCTTGTGAAGATTTCTTGTCAGCATTATTTTGGTATGATGGCAAGGGACCAAAATAGTCATAGACTCCATATATATGTTGCAACTCTTGTTCTGTTACACTATGAGAATGGGTGAAAATAGAAAATGATCTATGACTTTTGCTGTACTTATGCTTTGGTGAGAGCTTAAAAACCATATAGATGGCTATTTCTGATTGACAGCACCTATAAAGCGGGACTGTCAATTAAAAAAGAAGAGCAATTCAGTATCTACATCATCCATCTGCTATTGACCTACTGTCCCCCAATCGGATCTCCGGGTGGGGACATCTTTAGGCAAATTTCATCACAACAATTCCAATACTTTAAGAATTCTACAATGGAATGCAGGAGGCATGTCCCAGCCTAAAAAACAAGAGCTAATGAAAATATTAAAAGACCAAGATATAGATGTCTTCACAGTACAAGAAGCCAATATATCACAAGAACAGGAAATATACTTTGAAATGGATCAGTACACTACACATATACTTCCAAAGGCTCGTCAAATAGCAAGTGGTATTCTTACAGGAATTAAAAGAAATATGAAAGCTACTATCCAAATCCAAAAAACAATGGAAGAACAAGATAAATCAGAAATAGTTAAAATTGAAGTATGGAAAAGTAACTACCACTATAGAATTTACAGTATCTACAATCCTCCAGACAATACACTAGATCTAAATTCTATTCCCATAGAACCCAAAAGTATTTTAATAGGTGATTTTAATGCACACTCCCCTAGGTGGGGCTACAGAGATATAAATTCAGCAGGAAGAGTCATAGAAGACCTATTAAACTCGTCAACAATGGAATTAATATTTAATCCAAATGATCCACCCACTTACCTTCATTATAATGGTTCGGGTACAAATCCTGACCTTCTGATGGTGTCATCTGACATAATTGACAATACAAAAAGAGAAATAATAGAAGACCCAGGTTCAGGCCACAGAATCACCATAAACTCCATAAGAGGTCTAATAAATAAAAGTAACAAACCAAAAGTTAAAACTTCTTGGAATTTTAAAAAAAGCAGATTGGTCCAGTTTCCAAAATGAGATAGAAGGGAAGTGTAATATACTGTTAGAATCAGAGTTCAAGTCAACAGATGAAATGAATAAAAAAATTTGTGAAATATTATTGACAGCAGCCAAAACACATATCCCCAAAGGAAAGTTAAAGAAATATAGCTACTTTTGGTCTCCATCTTTATCTAAGTTAAAACACGAAAGAAATATAGCAAGAGTCAAAGCCGAAAGAACCAAGTGTCCAGAAGATGTACAAAACTGGAGAAGAAAAGCAGCCATTTTTAAGAAAGAATTAATTACAGCAACAAGGGCCAGTTTCACAAGTTTTGTAGAACATATGGACTATAGGAAAGATGGAAATAAAATATACAAATTCCTTAATAAAACAAAATTATCAAAAAATACAACTGAACCATTAAAATATAATAACAAAAGCTTAACTACAGATAGGGAAATAGCAGAATCCCTTAACAAGTTTTATGCTCAGTCACAAAGAATACCCCAAGCGTATAAAAAACAAGATAAGGCTATCCAAAAAACTATCAGAGAAACTAGTAAGCCAAAAGGTATACGAAATGATATTTTTATTCAGGATTTTAATGAAACAGAACTGGATTTAGCAATAGAACAATTACAGAACAAAAAATCTCCTGGACCTGACAAGATCCACCCAGAGTGTATTAAACACCTTGGCAGGAAAGGAAAAGAAATCCTACTTAAACTGTATAACACGTGTTGGAGAATGACTGTACCTTCCGACTGGAAAAAAGCCATTATCATCCCGATTTTAAAGAAAAACAAACCCTCAAACAATATTAATAGTTTCAGACCAATATCTTTGACCAGTGTTATTGCAAAAGTGATGGAAAGAATGGTGGCATCTAGACTTAACTGGTTCCTAGAATATTACAACTTAATTAATAGTTCACAGACCGGGTTCAGACAGAATCATAGTACAAGTGAAAATGTACTCTTACTAAGCCAAGACATCAAGGAAGCTTTCAATAGAAAGGAGGATACCTTGGCAGTATTCATTGATTTTAAATCAGCATATGACTCAGTCTGGAGAAATAAATTAGTTGAGAAGTTGCAATCAATAGGTGTGAAAAGTAACATGCTTAAGTGGATAACTCAGTTTATTTCACAAAGATTTTGTGCCACAAAATATAATACATACATTTCCAAATATAAGCAAACACACTGAGGACTTCCACAAGGTACTGTTCTGAGCACAACACTCTTTAACATATATATAAATGACCTTCCATCAATAATAAAAACTTTAGAAACCAAAATTGCTTTATTTGCTGACAATGTAGTCATTTGGACTTCAGGCTCTTCAAAAAAACCTGAATTAATTAAAGACAGAATAGAAACAGCCCTAAACAAAGTACATGAATGGAGCTCCAAAAACCTCATGACTATCAATGTGGAAAAAACAAATTATGAATTATTTACACTAAAATACAAACCAGTTAATATTAGCATAAATTATAATGGTAAACCACTCAAAGCAGTTGATGATGCCAAATACTTAGGCATCACTTTCGACAGAAAGCTAAGTTGGAAAAAACATATAACAAACATCTCAGAAAAGGTTGAAAAGAAATTGCAAATCCTGAAAAGGTTAGCTGGTGCTAAATGGGGCTGCTCAAGGAGAGTCCTTAACACAACATACAAAATGTATATTAAACCAAACCTCTTGTACTGTTCTGAAGCTTTAATAACAGCAGCAAATGCTAACATCAATAAACTTGAACAAATACAAAATCAGGCTCTTCGCCTAATCACTGGAGCAGTTAAATCCACACCTATTGATGCCATGCTTGCCTTAACACGGACCCCATCAATAACAACAAAAATAGAAGAACAAGCATTGCTCCAACACGAGAAAATGTTACGATTGCCAAACTCTAAATGGACAGAAGAGAACCTCCCTCCTTCAATCCTTAAAACTCATAGTAGTTTCCTAGAAAAGGTAACACAGATTAAATCCAAATTGAACATTCCTAACACCAGAGAAAATCTACTTATAAGAGAAAATCCATTGGAATTATTGCAACCTACCTTCAATTTGGAATTAATAGAGGAAATAAGTAAATCAGACACACCAAAAGAAATACAAAAACTTCTAGCTCTGGAAACAATCAATACTAGGTATCCCACAGAAGAATGGCTGCACATATATACTGATGGATCCTCGAAGGAAAACCTTACTGGAGCTGGAGTTACATGTTCACATTTTTCCTTTTATCATTCTGTTGGCAGAGACACAACAAATTATGTTGGAGAAATAGAGGCTATATACATTGCTGTCCGACAATTATTAAATCTTCCCTTAAATAAATTTAACAAGGCAGTAATTCTTTCAGATTCTAAAGCTGCAATTCAGGGAATATGTTCAAATACTACAAAGAAGTCAACAAAAATTAGAGAATGCTACCAAATGTTAACACAACTCCAAAAAGTTAATAAGACTGTTCATCTCCAATGGATTCCAGCACACTGTGGAGTCATGGGGAACGAAGCTGCAGACTCACTTGCAAAGAAAGGCACAACAATAAAACAGAAGTCTAAATTCAATTTCTCATATTCCTCAATAAAACGCTTGATCATTAAAAATGTTTGTGATTCATACCTACAAGAAATAGAAACAAATGCCAAAGATAAAAAATGGATTACACTACTTTCCAATCCAGATATAATCCCCCAGAGACCAAGGAAAACAGCTGTTGCAGCCTTCCGACTATTGACAAATCATGACTGCTTGGCAAGTCATCTCTACAGAATAGGTATCTCAGCCTCACCAATATGTGTCCTGTGTAATGATCCAGCAGAAATGAATGAAGAACACTTGAAGACCTGTGAAGCATTAAGATCAGAAGAAACTACAGTTCAAAAGTATTGGAAAGCACGAATGCTAATGGCTTCATTGCCAGATGCAAGGCACTAGAAAACAACAACATTGAAATAACTTACCAGTTCTTATGGAATGGAAGCTATTCATAAATTCCTCCAAGCTGAGTTTGAAAGCTATATTACTTTACAACGGCAACCATCTTCCTTCTGATCCTGTTGGTCATGCAGGTTGCATGAAGGTGACTTATGCAAACATGTAAGCCCTTCTCAACTCAATCGAATGTGCTGAACAGAAATGAAAAATAGAACAGAGATATCAGAGCCACTGGAATGAAACAATGCTTTCAGATTACTATGGTCCCTGTATAGAGATGCTCTGGAACTCACAAGAGGAAATCCAAAAGACAACAGAGGTTATAAATCCCTCACAAGATTCTTTTCAGACCCAACCTCCTTCCAGGGGCTCTTTCATTAATTTAGGACTCTTAAACATTTCAAATGTAGTGTTCATTAAGAAAGGTTGCCCTGCCCTGAACTGAACTTTCAATGTTGTTGGCATATTTAACTAAAATGTATCATTTTCTCTTAATCTGCTAATATAAAATATTTCCATATTGTAAATCATAGCAACTAGAGCTACTGTTTTCTTTTCTTTGCCATATTTTTTTTTCCAGCCCAAAATTACTAAGATTTGACTCATGAAATGAAGAAACATTTTTTTTTTGGTCTGTGTTCGCTCTTCTATTATCGCGCTTGCAACCACCCCCACTTTGCATCTTTTAAAATCTAATTAAATCCAACCTCCTTGCTACATACAGACATCCAACACATCACACCACTTCTTAGATTTATCCATAAATGCAAAATGAAGCTGTAATCGGCACCGTAGGAACATACATAGAGGAATATCTTTGTACACATAAATATATTTTATTAAAATCATTTGTCCTCCCGTGAGGTTGACCACATGGATCCAGAATGCATTAAACAGAAACAGAATTACAACAAAAATAATTTATAAAAAACAACAAATAATTTTAACAATTAATCCGACTATTAATATTACTACTACTGCTAGTGGTGGTGGTGCTGATGATGATGATGGTGGTGGTGGTGGTTGTGGTGGCAGTGGTGGTGGTGTTGGTGATGATGATGACGATGACAATAATAACTGAGACTATGAACTTCACTTACCTTAGTATCGCCTGCAAGTTCTTGAAATCAAAGGCAGACTGCAGTTTCTGTAATATTCATTTGTTTATACAAATATGGCACTGATGATAGGGATAAATTTTCCAGAAACTGCAGTCTGCATTTGATTTCAAGAACTTGCAGCAGATACTAAGATTAGTGAAGCTTATATTCTCTAAGCTATTATTACATTTATATGCTGTTGATGTTTGCCTAAGAAGTGGACGGACAGGGCTTCTCCTCTCTGATTGCTGAATGGTTTACGTCATAGCGGAGAAGCCCCGTTCATCTAACACACACCTCCCACTCAAGGCCAGCCAATCCCCTGTGAGCGGCCCAGATACAAATATGGCACCTCCAGCCATAAACAATTCTGTTGTGACTGAACCTTCACAGACAGGACTCAGACCACGCCACCGATGATGTCCACTACAGGTGTGGATGAAACGTTTCGACCTCTAAACTCCAGCAGACCACGGCTTTTAAGCCCAGAAGAAATCTTTAGCTTTAGTTATTAGGTTATTCCCCTCTGTATTGAACGCAAACCTCTCATTGACATTCTCACGAATGGAGAAGAGTAGTCAGTATTTATGTTGGCATCAAACAAATCCTAGATATGAGGTCTGTTCAAAAAATTCTAGAACATTCGTAATTGCACGCCAATGGAGTGTTGGAGCGAAATTCGCTTGGCATTCCTGCACACACCTACGTTTAATGGGTTCCTCCCAGAAGTTTCATTATTGTATGTGTGTTAGTTATTGTTCAGTGCTATATTGAATAGTATGTTGTATTGCACAGTTGGCAAATTTCGAGACCACAGAGTAAGAGGAGCAACGCATCTGCATTAAATTTTATTTGAAACTGAAGAAAACCTTTACAGAGACACACCAAATGTTCCAGGAAGCCTATGGTGATAAATGCTTAAGCCATACTTGGTATTATGAATGGTTCAAATGGTTTAAAAATGACCGGACAGAAATTACAGATGACCCTTGTTCAGGATGCCCTTCGACATCTCATGTCAGGCACGTCAATGAAATGTGCATGCCAATCAAGGATTGACTGTCCAAGAGATTGCAGAAGAATGTAACATTTCAGTTGGATGATGTCATGAAATCCTGACACAGTATCTTGGAATGCATCATGTTGCCGCCAAGTTCGTGCCACAGTTCATGAGTCAAGACCACAAAGGCCCTTGCCTCGCAATCTGTGAAGACCTTTTGGATCACGCAAATGAGAATGAGATGTTCCTTCAGAGAACCATAACTGGTGATGAGATCTGAGTCTACGGTTGTGATGTTGAGACCAAGATTCAATCTTCACAATGGGTCAGGACGGCACTCTGTGCGATCCAGAGAGAGGTGTACCAAAACTGATTCCGGAAGTGGAAATGGCGTTGGGAGTGGTGTATCAATTGTGGAAGAGAGTATTTTAAAGGAGACCATGCACAATAAGTAGGAATTAAAAAAAAATTATTTTGTTTAACAACATTCAATTGCCAGGATCACATCAGCATTGCCAGTGTGCCAGAATTTTGTCCCACAGGAGTTCTTTTACATGCCAGTATATCTACTGAAATGGAGCTGTCATTTTTAAGCACACTTAAAAACCATTGGTCTGGTTTAAACAGATTTAAACCTGCAACCTTCAGATCAGTAGGCCATCATCTAACCAAGTGAGCCACCCAGAATGACAATACAATAAGTAAGTGTTAAGTGTAGAAAAATTTTGTGGACAAAGTTCCAGAATTTTTTGAACATACCTTGTAGATAAATTTGAAAAGAGCTGTTTAATTACAGCAACAAAAATCAAGATTTTTAAAAACTACCTCTATAATAATCCTCTAAGAAAACTGAGAATTCTTTCATAAAAATATTTTTTATTTGTTAACATTTTACATTAAGATTTTAAATTGTTTTACATTTACAAAAATGCAACCTTCTGTTGGTCAGTCCTTTTAAGCATGCCTATTTTATAGATAATTAAAATAACGATTACAAATTATCTTTGAAATGTGTAAAATTGTATTCAGATATGTAAGGGGAAAAAACATTTTTAAAACAATAATGTTTAGTTTTCACAGCCAGCATTAATCCAGACGTGGTAGACCAGATCACGGCCTCCAAACCCAGAAACTACAATCTAGTCAATTTTTAAAGTCAATTCCAATAAATGCCTCAAATATTTACTAATGAGGAACGGTGTATGGGTTATTGATTTATTTATCATCATATTGCAGAAAATTCTTTAATCACTGAGTCAGCGTATCCTCTTTTGGTGGGACCCAGACTCATTCAATTTGAATCTTCAAATAGACACTTTTAAAGCATTCTTAACGGAACATTTATTTCTACCTTTCAGTTTTCCAAAATGTGTCATAATGTTAGTTTTTCTGAAGAGAAGATAATTTCACCAAAATACGACAACACTTGAATCTCATTTGTCTTTTTTTTTTAAAAAAAAGAATTATGCAAAATTTTAAAAATAAAATTAAGATACTGCCATCGGAATTACAAGAATTTTTCAACAGCTACCAGAAATTCGGTGGCAATATTCCTGTTGGTGGAGGAATAGGTCCTTGATGTTTCAATATCTTCTGTAGAAACACTTCCAGTCTCACGAGTGGACCGCTGGAAACCGTTGCTTTCTGGAAAAAATTGAAATTAAGCATCATACTTGTTTGGACATTTGCATTAATTCATTACAAAGTCATCTGAGCATAGGCATAAAAATACACAATGTCAATGACCAACAGTAGTATCTGTCATTGAATAAAGGAGGAGTCTAGTATCAAAACCGGGCAAGTCTCAAAATATGCTTTTTTCAGTATTCATTAAAAACTTCTGCAGACAAACCAATGAAAGTTAGGAATATTTTTGTTCACTTTTATTAGGCTCCATGTGATGGGTTCATGTTGTATTAATATGGAAAATCATATTAATGATTTAATGTATTTAAGTTTCGACCTTGCCGGTTTTGTTGCAGACTGACATGTTAATTTTAAATCTTTCAACTAAGAAAGACCTTATTTCAATCAGAACCTAACATCAATAAAAAAGCATAATTTATTCATTAATTATAAAAAATGCAGTATAATATTAAAATAAGAACATAAGAAAATTAAAAAACAAACCACAGTATTTTTTCTCTTTGACTTTAAGTTTTAAAAGTATTGGAAAGCACGAATGCTAATGGCTTCATTGTCAGATGCAAGGCACTAGATAACAACTTTAAGTTTTAATACAGGGGAGATTTGGCATGAAAAATAATATGAATTCTCTATGTGAACAACAGCACTTTGATAGATATAATTTTACACACTTCAATTCTACTTTACGTTAGATTACAATATCTGCCATACTCTTGGTATATGTGAATAATATGGCATTATGGAAAATGCTTTAGTGCCAATTAAAAAGGTCACTTGTACCAACATAATATCTCCAGCTAAAGTAATGAATTATTTTTAACTTCTGTATATCCATTTAGAGCTGATGGTTTGTTGAGCCGGCGATAATGAGGTCTCAAAGCGAAAATGCCAAAGTGGGAATTTATTGTAACAATAACTTTCCTCATTGACTTGGCTGGTTTTGAATGCACTTCCTGCATGATTTGGCCTATTCTGTTGCAAACTTCAAATTCAACAATGTATAATATGTTGTCTTTGCTGGATGTGATTCAATATTAATTTATCAACAGAAAGAGTGCCTGTCCTACTTTCAATTCATAATAAAAACTCTCTTTTCAAAATTTTGTGACTTGGCCGGTTTTGATACTGGACGACTAGACAATCTAGCTAGCGTGCACAGTGTTTCAATGATTGGCTTTTTAAACCTCAAATAATTTCATTAAACAGCCCTATATTTGAGAGGTAGAATCAGGACCGAAAAATGTATTGCCTTAGCCGGGATGTAAACCACAGACCTTTCACTTCATGCATGGCTACTCTAACCAGTAACAGTAACATGGCAATTTGTCAGTATGACATTAAATTCCCCAACCAATTTGTATTTTCTGGGTAGACCACAAGGGAATCACACATCTAAGATAAATACCCTAAGGGGACTTACTATTGAAAGTACTTTATGCCCTAGGTTTAACTAAATAACAATTACCAACCCTATATTGTTTTTGAAATTATTGTAAAATGATCTATAAGAGCTTTGTGGCTTCAGTAGAATATCAGAGATTTAAGTGAAATGTCAGGAGCAACACCTACTCATCGGCCATGGCCTACAAGCCCAGATGACACTTTATTCCAAATAGACACCAAGCATGAAAGCCTAAGCTTATATATTGGTGCCAAATATTTGGAAAACTTAATTGGAAGGATCTCCAAAATAAACTTAAAACAATTCCAGATCTACCAAGAAAATCATCCATTGCACTGTTCAGGTTAATCTCAAGCCATGATTGTCTGAGTGGACATTTGTTCAAGATTGGAATAATCACTTCCCTGCATTGCTGTTTACGTCAAAAAATGACTTAATGAACACTGATCACCTAATTGTACGTGAAATTCTCCAAAATCAAGAAGATCTAGTCTCTAAACATTGGGAGGCAAAAAGAAGAATGATTTTATTATCAAATTCTGAGCATTAAAAACACACACACCCACGCACGCACACACACACACACACACACCCGCACACACACCCACACACACACCCACCCACACCCACCCACACACACACCCACACATCCACACCCACCCACACACACCCGCACACACACACCCACACACACACCCGCACACACACCCACACCCACACACACCCACCCACGCACGCACGCACCCACACACACACCCACACCCACCCACGCACGCACGCACCCACACACACACCCACACCCACCCACCCACACACACACCCACACACCCACATACCCACACACACACACACACACACACACACACACACACACACTTTGAAATCTGCTGGTTGATGACAGTCAATTTCTCAAACAAACAACAGCACAATCATGCTTGCTATGTCAATATACAGTAAAACTTTCTTTATGTTTTCTAGAGGACAGAAAGAAAAAATGTATGAGTGTGAAAAATGCATAAATGAAACTCAGCAAACAAAAAATTGGGAAATTTATGGAGCATATGGGTTATAGTTAAGAAGTGAACAACAAGAAATAATATTAGGATGGTTTAACTATAATCGGCAATATGAAACTATACAAACACAAGAGAAATGCACCAAATAAAAATAAATATGAAGAAAGTTGAGTCACTTTAGGAAGTAGTCTGTTATCTTGGCTTGTTTTTTCATTGGCTGCAGCCATCACGGTGTGAACAGTATCATTCAGCCATTATTTCCTCAGAAACGTTATGATACATCAGAAAATATTCGTATTTTCCAACCTGAATGTGGGTCTACTTATTTGTAGAAACACCAAACAAACATGAACTTTCTTCAATTTCCACTGCCTTAGCTACAGTTACATTTTTCAGCAATCATAATACACTTCCTTTTCTTTTCACTCACATTCACTAACACAAATGAAGCACAGAGCACAAACGACTGAAGCAAGTACAGTTTGGTATTTCACAACTTTGGTCAAAGATAACTTCATGGTCAGTCTCACTTCCGCACTGAGGAATTTTTCTGAGAAATGTACTACTTGACAGATCTAGAACGTACATTGGAAAGAATGTGAAACTGCAGAGTTGTTTACATGAGTTTATTGCACATAAATGGTGACAAAGTGTATGTACATTCTGTTCAGAAGCAATAGTGTCTTCAGGACAGCAACGTCTCACATATCAGCAGGCGCAAGAGATCATCCTGTTGTGCTGCGTTACTGACTGTACATCAAGGTCAAGTCATTCCTACTTTGCTATTCTAGTCAGCAAATAACAAGTGATTGGAGCACTCTGGCAACCAAGGTCAATATGCCTGGATGCTTTGCCAGGTAGTACAGTGTGAGTATAAGTTTTGAATTTGAATATTTCTTGAGATTTTAAAGAAGGGAACATCAAGTGCATTTTGCTCTTGGAGACATATGCTATGATCATATAAGTGTAAAAATCGTATAAATGAAAGTTGTATAAACAAAATAATTTGTTGTAATATGCTATAGGATTTAGTCGGGACTGTTGAAAAAAAAGCATATAAATGTAAAAAACATGTAAGTGTGAAATGTATAAAAGAAGTTTTACTGTATTACTGACAATGAGGACAAAGACTGTTAAATCATGTTTGGCATTTAAATCACTGTAAATACCACTTAAGTGACTAAATTTCACCTTATTATTACTGTAATTTACTACAATAATTTCCTTTCTTTAATGTTACTTTTCAAATGAGCATCCTCGAAAAACGGCAGTTGCAACCTTCAGGTTGATTACAGAACATGATTGTCTGGCAAAACATTTAAACAGAATTGGGATATATTCTTCACCACTCTGTCCTCTATGTGATCTGCAAGAGGAAATGGATCGAGACCACCTTCAAATATGCCCGGCCACTTCTAGTGCCCCATCCATCAGTGAAAAATATTGGAGAGCAAGAGGATTAATGGCTTCATTGTCAGAAATCCAGCATTAGCTAACAACAACAACACTTTGAGAGGTAGAATTGGAACTTAAAAATTCAATGCCACAGCTGGGATTTGAAACACCTCCGCTTACTAGGTGGGTGCTCTAACCTTTAAGCTACTGTGACAACCTGCCAGAATGACACTGAATTCTCAAAGCAGTTCGTATTTCTCCTGGTAAACCACAAAGGCAGTCTCACATCAGAGACAATTACACAAATGGTTACTTACTATTGCAAGTACACTTACTACTGCCCACACACAGTTTGTGTGTTTAGAAACACCAACAGTAAGTTTGTTGGCATAAATAAATAATAATCTTTTACACTTATTTACTATTAACAGACCAGTGCTACCTACCATGCTGAGTTTTGGGAAATACTCCTTGGCAATAAGATATAGAAGCTTCTGAAACTGCTGCCCATAATTACTATACATAGCGTTCCCAGCAACATCTAGGAAGTCATATAGTAATGTAGCACAGATATCTGACATCGGTTCTGAAAGAAACCACTTCAACTGTCACTATCTCCTTTTATATTTCTGTATTCTAAACAGATGCATGTCTAACAGTAACAACACTCAAGTGTAAACAGACGTACTCATGCACCAAATGTACAGTGCAACAATTGGGAGCTTTAGTGGGAGGAAAGCACGAGAAAAAGATAATAAAAAAAGGATCGGAGGTGAAGAAGAAAAGAAATGGGTAGCATTAGTAATAGCAATATTACTAATAAGCGATGTGGAAATGAACTGACAGATTTGGACCAAATATAAGATATGTTAAAAGGAATAACAGCAGAAATCAGTAAGCAAGAAAATTGAAGCAAAATTATACAACAATATGGAGCAGGGCTGGCCCCGTAGCTCAGTCGGTAGAGCACCTGCTTGCTATAGTAGGCACAGCTTACTGAGATACCCCAAAAAACAACCTTGACATTTTCCCCCCATTATGGTGGAGTCTGGTTATATTTGGTGATATTCCATATGTTGGGTTGCATCAGTGCCGCCAACTGTTTGTAACATATAACCATGGTAAAGCTACGGCTATAGCTGGTGTTATTGCGTCTGTTATGTTACCACAGGAGTCTTTGTTTATGAACATGTTGCAGGAAGGCCAAACGATACATTTAAAATAAGGTTCTGTTTAGACACTGTATTAATTAATCAATCAGTGGACGTAATGCTCGTTTTTGAGTGAGTTTGTCTTAAATTCTTTTAGAACAGTATATGCAATTATAGTTACTGTTGTTATTTTTGTGTTTGCTACACAGTAGTGTATCTCGTATATATTACAATATTTAGCGCTCAGAAGTAATTTTATCCAAAAGTGTTATTGCAGAACAAGATTTGCCGAAGATGAGTAGGTTCATCATGTGTTGTGTGGCGATGATGTTCAAGCTTCATTATCATTTGAGAGCATTTTACTTTAACCCTGTGAAATTTGAGGTTAGAAATGGCTTTATTATGTACGTTGGCAGAACTGCTTTTTATGATACTTCCGTCAACTGTTTAGTGTAATATCGGCCATGTTGAACTCCTGGGGACTGCCAATCAACTGTGTCTACTATATGTAAGGGGTCCTGGGTTCAATTTCTGGCTGGGAGGTTGGGAATTTTTCTTCCACTAAGATTATTCCCATCCTCCCTAGAGCCTGGAAGTATGAATGGGAGTATGTAATACTCTAAAATAAAAAAAAGCCAAAGTAATAAAAACCACCACTAAGCCAGTGAACACCAATGCTCTTGAGCAATTGTTCCAAGAGGTTGAAAGCCACCAATATAACCTTTGATGTTTAAGGCAGCATATAAATGGAACATAAAAAAAATATAATTATGGAGCAGATAAAAATGACCATGAAAATACTGAGGGACAAAGTAGACCAGGAAATAATGGGGTGTAAAGCAAGAATGAAAATAATGAAGAAGAAATGTTGGAGTAGACAGAGAAGAGAGAACATGAAATTCTTTTGGAATAGTAATATGATGAAAGAAATTCTGGAGAGAAGAATGCAAATTAAGTTATTTGGATGGAAGACATGTACAGGATTGGTAAGAAGAGAAGCACACCAAGAACGGAGACAGTAAAAGAAAATTTGACAGATTTAAGTGGCAAATCATGAAAAATGGAAGAAAATTCAGAGGATCAAAAATTTTTGTAGATCAAGATTGTGATCAAATTGCGTAAGCTTTCACAGCCGGTGTCATAAAACAGAAAATGATTATCCGTGCTTGTGGGCCATGGTCTGTGAAACCAAACGGCTCCATATCAGTCATCTCCAAGACTAGCAGAGTACTATGGTCACATCACTGAGGATGTTCAATACAGCTTTGAACGAAACGTCTAAAGAAGATTTTCACTAGACCACGACCCACAAGCCCAGATAATCATTTTCTGTTCCAAGATTGATGTTGCTTTCCATCTTGTTTCTTCCCCTCCTCCAGACAAGTGCGAAAGAGATAAAAAACAGTTGCAATGGTTTTAATCTTAGTATGGGTGTGGGTGGATATGACAGACTAAGAGCCTGGGCTGAATGTCTGTCATATTCAAGTATGTATTAATTTAAAGCAAATAAATAAATTATGTATGTATTTTATGTACTATGAATGGACAGGAGATTAGAACTCATTTCATAACATAAAATTTAAACACACTGTTAACTGGATTTCTTATTATTCATGAAGTATAGCTATGTAATAACTGATGTATGTAATATGTGTTGTCACGAAAAATTGTTAATGAATCTTGCAGAAAAAATTCAGCATTTTATTAAAATATTGATCAGCTGACTACATGTTGCCTGAGCAGTCTGCCATATTGTTACATTACTGATGCTGATTGGCTATTTTCACGTTGCAACTCTTAATCACATTGTACACAAACAGGTTGGATACAAACAAATAAGATAGAAATTGTATGGAACAAAGTTGTATCAACTCTTGATGTCTCATGATGCACTTTTGTTGTACACAATGCTTTGGACCAAAATGTTGGACCATAGGACATCAGCATAAGTGTTAATATACTAACTTCTATGTTATCTTTAAACATCACTCTATGTGAAACTTTTGGCAAAGTAGTGAAACATTTAGACTGCAAATGGAGTATGAGTGGGAGTTCTTCAGTTTGTATGCGTGATCTTCAAGAAGAAATGGATTTTTAATAATGTTCCTCCATTTATGCAGCAAGAAAGTAAACCTACATCACACTATAATTTAAAATATTACCTAGGTTTAGCAGGCAGGATATCCACCGCCATGCCTGCGCCAATCCATGTGGATTCGACTTGCTTTGTTGCCGTCTTGGATGCGTCACTAAAATGGCAGCATACAGTCGCATTATTCCACTCATTCTCTTAAGAAACTTGTCATGTGATTCCACCTCTCCATTTTCAGAAAAATGATAGCCGAGTGTCCTAAAACACAAATTTCATAAAAAATATGTAATCTCTGTTTATACACATCCAACATATTCAGAAGTTCTAAAATATGACATTGCAATGTGTTGAGTTGTACATACATACTGCTATGGTGGCTGGAAAATTTAACGGCAGCGGAGGAGGAACTGGTCAACACAACACCCAATGAGAGGCTTGCCACACCCTGTAGTGTTGTACAGTTAGGCACGCTATAAAATCACGCTGTAAAGCCAGTGATATAAATATCATTTGTGCCTACAAAATTTATTTGCATAACAGGCAAGAGAATTATCTGATCATGAAGAGCATTTTATTTTGAAGCTTCCAGTCTAAAAACCAATTTTCTACATTAACTAGTTACAGAGATACGGGTATGCATTGAACTCGTCTTTTAACAGGGGGTTCTGCTACGATACTGTAACAAATGAGAAAACACCAGTTGCTACTAATCACACTTTATTACCCTCCAGTCAGTTAGCATAGTGCTAACGTTACACTTAAATCACTTTTGTACAAACTCAAAGCAACAGAACAACTGTCGAATTAAATCACAGTAATGAACTGACAGATTACACTTGCAATGAACTGCACTTGACACAATTCACAGGTGTGGCCCACTGAACGCTTTGTAACATTTAACTCACTCCAACACTTCACCACAAGCATGACTGGAACAACACTTCTACTACTACTACCTCTCGGGCACGACCAGGTCCCTTATATAGTTCTTTAGAAAATGGAAAGGTTCTGGAAGTATAATGATCGGGAGAGACTGTGAGAGAACAGTCCCGGCACTGCATCACCACATAATAGCTATTGTCTCCGGAAGCTCTATTGTCTTGCTGGTGGCCGGGTATTTGGGGCAGGTAAAGGCCTCCAGTCCATTCCTGCTGCCGGCAGAGCCCAGGCCCTGAGCAGCATATCTTACCAGCCACATCCCAGGCCTTCGGCCAGCACGACAATACTTCCATGTTCTCTGTCCAAATCCTTTCGTAACTCTTTTGTTTATTGTGTCAGTATGGGAGTCAAAAGAGATAAAAGAACTGCAGGGGCTAATGATAAGTGAGGGAAGGGGTCTCAAGTTGTTATGGTTTCAGTTCAGATTTCTGCTTTCATGTTAACGGTGGTAATTTCAGTTCCTGTAATTCAATTATATTGATTGCATGAAGTTGTTTTATTGGTTACTTCGTTCTTAGTTTCCAACAGTGACTAATTAGATGAGTTTTGTTGTCACACATTGAAGAAGCCAAACATAGTTTGTGGCAAAATGTCGACATACAGGAACAATACAATACAATACAAACTAATTAATAAAAGTTATAAGAGTGAAGCTGATTAGAAAAGTTGAGAAAGAGGGAAAGAAATAGGGTTGGGAGATGAAAGAAAATAGAAACAAAAATTAAAAGGTGGGAGCAGGATAAGATTAGTGAAAAGGTAAATGTGTGTAATGTGTGTGTAAAAGGCATTTATACTGAAAGGTTACCCAATAGCAAAGGGGCTAGGGCTCAGCTCAGGGTAGCCCGAGGTGTGTAAGATTGGGTACTCGATAAATCATTCATTCATACAGATGGGTCGCTAATGAATAGAGAAGCAGGAGCTGGAATAACGTGTGAACTTTCCTCATTTTACACACCTCTTGGGAAATATGCAATACATTAGATGGTGAAATAAAAGCAATACAACTCTACACCAAAATGAGTCTCTCATAGATAATATAGATGTTTTACACAGTTACCTGAGAATGACAAGTTAGAATTTGACCAGGTCTTCTTTGCCATTTCCAGGAAAGTTTCATGTTAACTGTGAACCAGCCTTGTAATGGTACAACAATACTTACTTGTAATAGTCACTGTTTGATTGGCCCTCCACTTGTGGCATAAACACAGGCACCAGATATGGACACTCCTTGTGGAAATGTGCTAAAAGAAGTTGACCAAAGTCTGGGAAATCTGTCCACAGTGCTACTATAACTCCTGCTATTGCAAATGCAGCTTCTGGTTTGCTTGACACTGTCATTTCCCCTTGATACTGAAACAAACATTTTTGCTTCTTTAAAAAGAATATGTAAATACATTCAAGGAGCATTACTACTTACTTCTACTGATTAAATGTAAAACCATTTCTAATTACAACCAACAGAACATTTTAAAATGATCAGGCAAAATGGAATAAAATGTTAAACGATCCCTCAACAGTTGCCGGTTTACCAATAAAATCTCCTGTTGCTACATTCTGATTTATCACAGGACACGACTGTTTGAATCAACATCTTTACAAAATTGCAACAGTTCCCCATTGCTATGGCACAGGGGAATGTGGGTTTGAGTCCCACCTCAGGCTTGGCTGTTTGTGTGCATGTCACAGAATAAAAGTAAACAATCAGAAAGACAATGAAAACCAAAAGATAAATAAATAAATAAATAAATAAATAAATAAATAAATAAATAATAATGATGATGACGATGGCGCTGGCAGTGGTGGTGGTGGTGGTGATGATGATGATGATAATGATGATGCTGATTAATTAAGGAAAATTGAAGCTATTAACAGTGAAGCAACAAGATTCTAAAGTAAGAACAAATTAGAAACTAAAAACTTCACTTATCTTAGTAATGTTGCATGTTCTCCTTGAACAAGCTAACCCTTGAGCAAGCTAACTTGAAACCCAGGGTTAGCTTGTTCAATTCGTTGTAGTGTTTAACGCCCGCTTTTACTACTACGGCACCGCAGGCGGTGACACTGATGATACATGGAATGAAGATGGAGCACCGGTGGAATGAGATGGCGGGGGAAACCGGAGTACCTGGAGAAAACCCGCCCTGACGCCGCTTCGTCCACCACGAATACCACATGCGGGTCCCTGGGATCGAACCCGGGCCGCCTAGGTGGTAGGCGAGTGCACTAACCGCTCGGCCACGGCGCCGCCTAGCTTGTTCAAGGAGAACATGCAACATTACTAAGTGAAGTTTTTAGTTTCTAATTTGTTTCTTACTTTAGGATGATGGTGATGTTGATGCTGCTGATGATTATGATGATGATTAATAATAATCATAATCATAATAACAATAATAATGATGATAATGATGATGATAACAATAATAATCTTTATTGCCTGTGTACTTGAGAATACAAGCATGGTCAGGTCAGTTTTACATTACAAGTATTATAATTATAGTTATTTACAAACTATTGTGCACACAGTCTTTCTCACACACACATGTAATCACTCAACATGCACACGCTTACACACGTTGACTCAGAATTCCTCCAGTCTATACAGAGGTTTGTTTACACGGTATTTCTTTAACTTAACCTTAAAGGGTTTAATTCATACAGTTTTAAATTCTATTGGAAGTTTATTATACAAAGTTGCTCCTATATTTAATGGATCTTTGTCAAAAAACCTTTTTATATGTACAGATCTATATCCATTACTCTGATTTCTAATATTGGACTTGTGTGCCTCACAATGTCTTGAGATGTCTTTTGATCCATGTACCAGGAGCAGTATGCGATATACACACAGTGACAGAACTCTCATGGATGGTCACAACATACGAGGGATGTTCAATAAAGACTGGCACTGATTTTTTCCCCTTTCATTAAGTGTCTGATTGCGACATCTGTCCATGTGCCATTGAACTACGTATTCTAGTCGCTAATCACTGAAAATCACACAGCGATAGCTCTGTCAGTTGATTGTTGACAGCCTGTGAGAGTGAACGTGTTTGATAATTGCCTCTAAATATCATCACGAGTACAGAAGTCACCCAATAAGGGCATAGTCATTACTGTTTTTGCTTACCAGAGGACAGTCTGCATTCTCACAGTTCCAAGACACTCTACAGACACTGCAGATTACTATAACACTATTCTGAAGCAATTGGTAAAGGATCACATCCCCCAAAAGCTAAAGAATCTCATTCAGCAGTGCAAGCTTCATCACGACAATGCCAAGCCACATGTTGCTGATGCTGTTATCGAATTCCTGGTACAAAATCATATCTCCACGGTACCTCTTCCACCTTATAATCCTCACCTAGCTCCATGTGACTTTTTTCTTAACCTGAGAGCCAAAAAGGAGCTTAAGGGATGTCGGTTCGACAATGAGACCAAAGCAGTGAAAGCTTTAGAGGCGACCCTGAACAGGCTCTCAAAGAATGGCTTCCTGCACGTTTTCCAGGAATGTCAGAGGAGGTGGGACAAGTGCATTGTATTGAGGGAGAAGTATTCTGAGGGGGGCAACAGTCTGTATGAGTGACTTTTTACAATACATTGTTGTGTGAATATTAGTGCCAGTCTTTACTGAACACCCTAACGTACATTTGAAATTATCCTTATACACTTTTTTTTTTTTTTTTTTTTTTGCAATATCAATGCTCTATTCATATGCACACTTGCAGCACCACCCCAGAATTCTATACCATACAGCAAATGAGGATATCTTACAACACAATAAATTGTGCGTAATATACTTAGGTTTTTAAATCCAGAAAAATATCTTAATAGGTATCTTCTTTACTGATGTTATTACATACTCGATCAATATGTCCATCCCAAGTTAGATGTTTATTGAATACTATGCCCAGAAAAGAGGTCTGAATACTTTCAACAATATGCTCAGTACCTACTTTGGTTATTAACTGTTCACTTTGTCTGTGGGAAATCGTAGTTATATTACAACTTAACTTGTTGGCGTTGAAATAGCTCAGCAGCTGGGCTGTATCCACTTTTATTTTTGCAGCAAGATCATATATGGATGTATGCCAACATAATACAGTTGTGTCTTCAGCATAAGACAACAATTTTGAGTTTAAAATACTAGGAATATCGTTAATATATAATATGAAAAGCAAAGGCCCAAGCACTGAACCCTGCGGGACTCCATATTGCACAATTCCCTCATTAGACTTATACATGCATTTACAATTATGCTTCTAACTTGGAATTTCTATACACTGCCCTTGATCTGTTAGATAGGGTGAAATTAACTGGTCTGCCAATCCCCTTATTCCATAGTTGTTCAACTTCAGCAGTAATATTTTGTGATCAATGCAGTCGAAAGCTTTTGTAAGGTCCAGGAAAATACCAGCTACTTTATTGCTATCTTCCAGTCTAGTTAAAACATCTCCAACAAATTCAGTTGTAGCAGTTACAGTTGAAGGGTTCTTTCGAAAACCATGCTGAGTAGGTCTAATGTTTTTGTCAGCTAAAAACTTATTTAGCCTAACTAGCAATACTTCTATAGCAGCTTGGCTAATGTGGATGTTAATGTGACTGGACGATAGTTTGTTACTTGAGTTTTATCTCCTTTTTTAAATATAGGGTGCATTATACCTTTCTTCATCACCATCTGCACCATCAAGCACCATGGAAACCCAGTTATTGTCCGGTTGATAATGGAGGAAAGTTACCTTCGAAACGCGTCCCGGAAAAATATGTTGTAAGTGTTGTTCAGTGTTATTAATTAACTCACCTTTTAAATTAAATGCATTATACCTGTTTTGAAGCAGTTTGGAAACTCCACATTTGCTACAGAATAATTTATCAAATGTACCAGTGACATAGTTATTTCTTGTTTGCATTGTTTTAACATTTATGTCATACCACCCCAATCACTAGATTGTTTGTTATCGAATGAATTAATAATTTCTATTATTTCCTTTTCATCAGTTGATTTTAAATATATACTTTTACACTTTATGCTTTATTATTAATTTTCAGAACTTAAGCGTATTAAACTCATTGGAAATTTGAAAGGATTTAAATCCAATTTCGTCAATAGATTATTAAAAGAACATAGACAGTTAAAAACTATCAAGGATGTCAGCAAATTAAAAATCAGCGATACCCAAGAAAGACATTTAAATTTATTACATATCACCCAAAATTTTTCAACAAAATTTTTAAGGATTATAATATAGTGTTAGAAATTTACTTAGTCACTCTCTAAAAAAATAGAACTCCAAGTATTAAATTATCAGGAATCTACCGTGTCAACCGTGAAGACTGCCATAAGATATATATCAGCAAAACAAAAAGAAATTTGTAAACCAGAATGAAAGAATATGTCAGAAAGATCAAAAACAAAGAAACAAGATAAATCAGCCATAGCTTACAACTTTTGGTCTTGTAATCACAATATCAAACTAAATATCCAACTTTCAAAACCAGCAAAAAATTATTGGGAGTTAACAGTGTGGGAAAATATTTACATCATTAAGGATCGAGATCGGCTGAAGAATTTCGACATACCAATCATAGACAATATCTTACAACTAGCCAATAGGAAGAACAGCAGACCAAGTAACGAGAGAAGGGGGAGGCAGTTACCTGATGTTCAACCATTCACTCAACAGCTGAATAATGGAGAGGACCCTCTCCGAAATTAATTTGTGATTAACATAATTACAAGTTGGAAATTTTTCAATTTAAGCTTTCTATGTTAAATTTGTTCTGTGGGGCTAAGCTGATGTGTTCTATAAATATCTTCTTAAATTTGTAATACATTTTAATTACTCTAGCTTGTAGAGCATGTTATTTTCAGTGAATTTTTGTTATGTTTAGTGAGTTTCTGGAAAGCCTAAAGGTAAAAGATGAATTTTTAGTTTTTAATTCTTTTATGTTGCTTTGTGTGGTGATAAGGTGTAAAAAGTGAAACTAGAGTAATTAAAATTTCACTTTGTGCATGTACATTTAAAAAAATCTGATCTGTTCCACTCACGTGACTTTTACTCTTGTACTAACCATTCTTACAAACTCTTATTCCTATACCTTCTTTGTGTTAGTTGAGATAAAAATTGCAAAAATTATCTCATCATCTTCCTGTAGCTACAAGAAGAACATGGGAAGTGAGTGAGTGAGTTGGGTTTAAGGGCCCGTCGACAACTAGGTCATTAGGGCCAGAAGTCCGAAAATAAAAACAACCAAATTAGTAAAAGCTCACCCGTAAAAAGTTAAAACGTCAAAGTTAAAATGACTAAAATGGAAAGTTAAAAGTACTAAAACGTGAGTTAAAATGGCTAAAAGTTAAAACTGGTAAAAAACTGAACTTGTAAGACTTAAAAAGCTAAAACCACCCTAAAATCCTAATTCTGCCAGGATAAAAAACAGCTTACACTTGCTTGGCAAAACCAATCTTGGCAGCAAACCGCAGTAATGCACTTACAGCTACTGGGTCGTTGCCTAAAACAGAGCACAGTGCAAGGCCCAGGCCAACGGACTGGCGCTCACGAGTGTATTGCAGACAATCAAGAAGAAGGAGAGAACATGGGAATACAGGAGACTTTGAATGGTAGTAAAATCTTTTAAAGCTTCGAGATTCTGTTCTCTTTGCACTGTTAACATATAAAAAATGAATAATGATGTTTCATTTGACAGAAGTATAAGTTCTCCAAAACTCACACAAATAAAAAGGAATATCTACAAAATGGTTCACTCTACAAAAAAATTTATTTAGACATAAATTGTGTGTTTTAGCAAGATTGCATTTTTAGTATAGTAAGATTTTGTCTTTCTCTTATGGTTTACCAGTTATGCAAGTCATCCAGAGTAAACAGGACTACATGGGCTATAGCCAAAAAATTCAAGATATACATTTCGTTTGTCATAAAAGTATCTCAAACATATGACATTTTAATCAAAATCTTTACAGCCATTTTCAAGAAAATCAAAATTTTCAAAAAATTCTCAATGTAAAGGGTGGTTTAGGGTGGAGGAATTTTCTTCAAAATCTTCGTGTCACATCCTTGACAGATATTAAACTTAAATACCAACTTTGGTTTTCAACTGACTTCATTTTTGGGTTATACTTTCCACAGACTGACACACACACACACACACACACCTTTTTCTAAAAATTGTTTCTTTTGGATTCAAGGGGCCTCAAAACATATATTTCTGGTGAAATCTTGACATCAAATTTTTGGGTGGAATACAATACTTCCTCTACTTTACTATACATAGCAGAGAAAGTAAAAGGGTTCACTCTATTTTCCAAAAAGAGAAGAATTCAAAACCTTTTCCACTATTGTACTACACATAGTTCTTATACACTAGTTATCCTACACACAAATACATTTTAAATCATGTGAGTGATTGAAATGAAACCTACCACAAACTTCTTTGCTAGTAGAGTTTTGCAGTAAGCTACTGCCTGGGGGTGTGAAGCAGCAGAAAATGGTCCACTCTCAGTATTCACCACCTGGCCGGATATTAGCTTTGAAAGTTTTAGATATTTATCTTGCATATGTGCTGCACTCGTTGGTGCTATTGCATTCACTGGAATGTTTACAGCTTTCTGAAAACAAATACAAAGTGAAACGTGAGAAACACAACTTCAAGTGTCGGACCTTATTCATAACATATTCTGCAACCACCCTATCTTCCAGGGAAATTTAAGTTGAGAGAGCAGCATATACTATCACACATCGTATTTTTCTTAGCTAACCTAAGAAAACAATACCAAAACATTTCCTTTGAATGGACTACTTTTCAATCTTTCTGCCTAGAGTGGAACGTGATTGTTCCAGGAATATTTTTCCATTTTCATGGGTTTCCATTTTACAAAGGGCTGTACATATGTTAGTAAAACAGTAAAAACAAATATAATCGCATAAAATTAAACTAAAGGAATAATTTAAAATAAAACACTGTAAATAAAAAATAGGTTCAAACATAATTACAGTTTCTCCATTAGTTTCTTTTCCACCCACATATTGTAAATAAAAAATAGGTTCAAACATAATAACAGTTTCTCCATTAGTTTCTTTTCCACCCACATATCCATCAAAGTGCACTGTAGCGACTTCTTCACAAGAGAACGCTCTATGATCTCCTTTGCAACCTGCATCAGCTCCAGGAGTTCTGGAACATTCTTGGAAGCTGCAAATCCCTGAAGGTCACTCACAACAGATAATGCTTCTCTAAAAGTGCGTATATTTGGCTCCCTTTTGTTGGATTCGTTGCCGTCCATTCCTTCCATGACTTCACAACTGCTGTTTCCAGCAGTAATATCTGCTGCACTTTGAACAGTAATATCTGCTGCACTTTGAATTCTTCAGTCATGCCAGGTTTGTTATCAAAGCACATAATTATGTATTAAGCATAATGAAAATCCGAGTTAGGTGATTTATGAAAACTATTCCGTTTCCGCGTTAGGCAGTTTTCTGGTTTAGAGTGTTATTTAACATAGGAAAGAGCTCTGTTCCGAAATTTATTTTCCAGCTGTCCAGGTTTCCAGTATATAGGGGGTCCATTTTAGTCAGGTTTTACTGCAGTAAAAATTATGACAACTTAAAATAAGCTCAAACACTGTAAATTTATTTATGCCAACAAAGTTAATGCTGGTGGCTGTGGCACTGAATTTTTCATTTCCAATTATATCTCTCAAATCATTGTAAACCTTTATTTGTAGAATTAGAAATTCCTACTGCTGTTGATTTATATATTTATAATGTGTTAGTGCAAATAAAAGAGAATCTGGAATCTATATGTAGGGAAGAATTTACAAAAGCATAATACACATAACAGAAATAAAGTCAATATGCCATATCATAGATGTACTCCTCATCCTCCTAGAACTAATCCAATAGATTTTATTAAAAGATAGTAACAAATAAAGAGTTGACATAACTAAATAACCTAGAAGACCAAAATTTACACACATGGTTCTTCATATAAATTGAGAAGTAATGTGGGAGGTGGTATATATTATAAATACTTTTCACATTATTTTACATTGCCTAGACTATCCACAAATTTTGATGGTGAAGTGACTGCAATACAATGAGCATTAGAACACATATACTACAGAAGTGATATAAAAGAAAATAAAGCAGATGTTCTCACAGACTCAGTTTCTGCTATTCAAGCAACTGAATGATATGACAGTCCATACAAATCTTATAATATTAAGGATGTAAGATCTTATAGATTACTCCACACAAAATTTCAACAGAATATATTATAGTGGATACCAGCATATATGGGAGTGATTAGTAATGAGACTGCAGACTTTCTAGCCAAAAAGGGTGCAGTGTCACACTCAAAACCTATAAGTCTTGTGGATTAGATGCAAAACTAAAAAATGTCAAAATTAGCATGGAACAAAAATACCAACATAATATTCAAAAGGAAATTTACAATAAAAATTATTCTAACATAAAAGAAATAGTACAAAAAATAAAAAGTTTCTCAAGGAAGGAAGCAGTTGTCCACTTCAAATTAGCCACTGGACATGACTGTTTGGCAGAACATCTGCATAGGTTTGACAATGCATGTAAGATCTGCAATGCTGACAAGATTTTAAATGGAGAACACCTACTGGAATGCCCAGTATTGAGGAAAGCTGTAGCAAATGGGAAAAATTAATGGATCAAAATCCTGCACTTTAGATCAACAACACAACATATCATAGATTGCAGAAGACCTCAAAGTACAGTAGAATCCAGAAATAACACAGTTGTCGGGTAACATGGTTTATCCTCGCATTGTAACGATTCTGCAGAATATCGAAATGTGAGCTTACAAGTGACAAAAATTGATCCTACAAAGGTGGTGGGAAACATTTGTGCAATACTAAATTACAGTACATTGTAAAGTATGTAATATACAGGTGGCATTGAATTTTTAAGTTCCAGTTCTACCTCTCAAACATTGCCCACACACGGCTTGTGTGTTTAAAAACACCAACAGTAAGTTTGTTGGCATAAATAAATAATAATTCTATCAAATAAATTTCTGTGTCACAGGTGAGTCTTCTCAGCACTTTACAGGCTATGCTATAAACACTGTTCACTGCATCATGCCATATCAATTTTAGCCAAAACAACTGCTTTGCACTGATATGCCTCAGGTCATTTGCTCTCATAGCACAACAGTGTGCATGTTGGTCTTCAGTGGTGAAGGTACTTTTTATGTTTAGAAAATTTAACTAGAACCGATAATTTGGTATAGAAGTGTCATTTCACTTAATTAGTTTAATTATGTGAATTTCATGAAAACACAGATTGTTACTTATTACAATATGCTTTAATGAATATAATAAATAAATGCATAATAACATTGTAAGTATGACTTACAAACATAAGGCATCATTACATAATATTTGACTATTTAAGTCAAAGCTATTCTTTCATTCATTCATAAAAACAACAATCAATTGTTCTGTGAGTTTACAAAATACATATACAAACTAAATAATGTTTGCAAGCCCATACTATGATCATTGTGAACCTCTCTGGTTCCCAAAGTAGTGCACCTAAGAGTGCTTATGAAAGATAATGTTTATAATTTACCCATTTCCTCTATACAGTTGTAATAGGTATTCAAACTGTTCTCTATTTAAAAATATTGTCCCACAAGAACACGGAAGACTGGAACTTTGTATTTATAGGCAAAATCCACTTTACAGTGCATTTAGAAAGAGCACATGATTTGCTAAAACATTCTCGAAACAAACAGAAATGAATAAAACCCTTACTTATTCGCAGGCGTCATTTGAACCCCTAACCTTCACTAGTATGTTAACCATTGCGACAGTAGAGTATGTTAACAAGGAGCACTATCATAACCCTAATAAGCAGGCTGATGAATCCAATGTCAGCACCTGCAAGGTTGTCGAGTTACCAATCTGTAGGATGAGAACACTCATCTGGTATAAGGAAGAGGTACATGTTTGTCTTCTGTTAAACCTTTTATATATGTTCTAAAAGTTATTGAAACCCTCAGGAAAAAGCAGTTTTAATGCTGGTTTTCAAAACTCTGTAAGACATGCACATTACACAGGAAGAGGCAGTGTAGAACCTTAGCTGATCGTTCTAATGTATAATAAAGTAGAACATGGAGTTTTACCTGACAACAGAATTTAAGCTTCTTCATTCTTTCATCTTTGTCTAGGGCTTCAAAGCAGCTGTCAAAATTTTTCAAATATTCTTGAAGTGAAGTATACATTTTATACATATTTTCATCCGCAAAATCATTAAGACCTGTAAAATGAAAATAAAATTAATTAAATAAAAACAAAACAATATTTTACATTCACAAGACATAGTTTGCCCATTCTTCAACAAACTATTCTTACAAATGTTTGTTCCTCTACCTACTCCATGTTAATGAATATAAACATTTATAGAAATAGATTTATTACATTACATAGGTATACACACTAATTAAATATTCTAAGGGTGATGTGACAACTTTGAAATTCCATTTTCTGTGCATGGCCATGACATAAAAAAATCTGATGTGTTGCACTCACATGACTTTCTCTACTCTTGTACTAACCGTTCTTACAAACTCTTATTCCTATATCTTCTTCGTGTTAGTTGAGATAAACATTTTTAAAAATTATCTTATTGCATATTTCCTTACAGTTGCAAGCGGAATGTGTTAATAAAGTAGGCTTTGAGTGATAGTGAAATCTTTGAAAGCTTTGAAATCCTGTTCTCTTTGCATGGTTAACATAAAAAAATGAATAATGATGTTCCATTTGACAGCAGTATAAGTTCTCCAAAACTCACACAAATAACAAGGAACATCTCTGAAATGATTCACCCTACATACAAATTTATTTAGACATAAACTGTGTTTTAGCAAGAACTACATTTTTTGTATGGTAAGATTTGGTCTAACTCTTACGGTTTACCAGTTATGCTAAAGTCACCCAGTCATTAGGACTACATGGGCTATAGCCAGAAATTCAGGATATACATTTCATTTGCCATAAAAATATCTCAAACACATGGCATTTTAATCAAAATTGTTGATCATTTTCAAGAAAATCAACATTTTCAAAAAATTTTCCATGTAAAGGGTAGTTTAGGATGGAGCAATTTTCTTCAAAATCTTCATGTCGCACCCTCAAAAGACATTAAGCTTAATACCAACTTTGGTTCTTAACCGACTTCACTTTTAAGCTATGCTGTCCACAGACTGACATATTAACTGACTTTTCATTTTTGAGTTATGCTGTTCACAGACTGTACCTTTTTCTTATAATACTTTTTTTTTTATTCAGGGGGCCTCAAAATATATATTTCCAGTGAAATCTTGACATCGAATTTTTAGGGTGGAATACAATACTTCCTCTACTTTACTATATGTAGTAGAATAAGTAAAAATGAATAACAATTTCCCATTTAAGAAATCTATAAGCACTGGAAAATTCAAATAAATAACAAGGAATATCTTAGGAAGCATTCATTCCACAAAAGTTAAAAAAAAAAAAAAAAAAAAAATACACAAACATCATTAATAACGAAGAGGACTTTTAATGACATTCCCAGAAAATTAAGGACGTACATTTCATTTCTAATGAAACTGTTGTAACAAAACGGCAAAATGCAAAGTCCTGTTACTTTTCTATCACTTTATTGTCCTCTAAATTTGACCACAAATGCACAACTTCCTTCTCGTTGCTAACAAAATCTTCTCTAATATCACAATTCTTCTTCTGATAATCTTTCTGTCTTTCAATGTCTCTTATTTCTTGAGTATTACAATACAACCACTTGACAACACATATGTACTTGCTGACAGGCTGGCCAGCTCACTCTCGTAACTAAATACTAACTGTACATGACGACTTACACAACTCAACTCTAAAGTAGCTCGACTCGAACTCTAAACTGACTCAATACTGAACTGTGGTCCTATTTATACTGGAGCCGATGCAGGGTTCAAAAGCTAGAACCTACTCACGTGGTGATGACAATTCGCATAAGATTTGTGAAAAGTTGCACCATGTCTGCCAATCGTGGAGGCCAGCAAAGGTATAATTGTGAGGGTTTTTAGTTGCTTTTATATATTCAGGTAGACAATCACTTACTTGTAGTTGTAGATAAACAGGAGCGCCTTCGTGGAGGTTACGTCCACATCCTCAGCCAGTAGCAACTGTTGTAACATTGTAAGTGATTGTCTACCTGAATATATAAAAGCAACTAAAAACCCTCACAATGATCAGGACATCACTATATATAATGCTTCTCCTTTTAATCTTATAGGTATAATTGTTTAACTTGTAATAATGTGCAGAATTAGATACTACTTAGATAATATATAAATGGATTGTTTTACTATGTTGTACTTGATGAAGCCACAAAATTGTAATTAAATTCTATTTGGTGAATAAAGCATGCAAAACAATACACCATTTAAGAGGTTGAATAAGACCTTTTAATGTCGTACTGGCAAGTTGGCCATGGTAGCTTAGTGGTTAAAGCAGCCGCTCGATAAGCGGAAGATCTGTGGTTCAACTCCTGGCTATGTCATTGAATTTTTCAGTTTCTGATTCAACCTCTTAAACACGGCCCACACACGGCTTGTGTGTTTAAAAACACCAGCAGTAAGCTTGTTGGCATAAATAAATAACAATACATCATGTTATTAACAAGAGCAGGAGATTTACCTTCTGTATGGGAACTTGCTGGTACTGCTGCAGATTGTTTCACTGGTTCCTGCTGTGGCTTTTCTGCATTTTTTTCAATTGCCTTTTCATTTTCCTCATTTAATTTTGCTTGACAAGAAACAAAAGTTAAGGTTCATTAAATAAGATTCTGAAAAACCAATACAAATTTACTGTGCTTTTCAAATGAGAAGAGTTCTGATCTGCAGCCAATGAGATATGTTTACATGCACAGCGTTGCAAGCTCATTACCCCCACTCTTCATATTTCTTGGCACATGTCAAGCCCAACTTAAGGAGAAAGCAATATGACAACACAGCAGGACTCTGATTGGTTACCGGCCTGGAGATGCTCAAGGACAAACTCCTTCCCATTTGAAAAGCACAGTAGAATTATTTCCAGGCTGTTGTGCCGTGGTCTGCTGGAGTTAGAGCCTTCCTGTCAGGCCAAAACATGTCTCACAAAAAACAGACAAACCCAAGCACAAAGGCATAGTTTTCCTGCCATACTTCCAGAATGTCACTGATCACATCTAACACATACTGCAGCAATACAGTGTCAAGACTATCCTCAAGCCCACAAAACAACTCAACAATCTACTACGCTCGGCTAAAGATCCTAGGGAGCACTAGTCATCAGCCAGTATATACCGTATTCCTTGTTCCTGCAGTTGGTTTACATTGGAACTACACAGTGCAGCATCAACACCAGACTCACTGAACACAAAAGAAGCTGCCTAACAGATAAATTTGCAGTTGCCCAACATGCTATTGAAGCGGAGGGCGAACATATAATTAAGTTCTAGGACATGAGCACTGTCATCCATATCATACTACCATGCTCGGCTACAACGCTAAGCTACTGAAATTTATAAACATCCCCACAGCTTCAATAAGAAAGAAGAAGCTTTAAAACTCAACAGCAACTGGTATCCTGTCACTAAAAGGCAAGAAACAACACATAACAGGAAAAATCAAAGTGATCCAATCAGGAGGGAACAACACCTTGGATGAAGCCTCCTGCCGCCTGCCATTCTGCCATTTGGACCAATCAGCGGAGGCCTATCGGGATAAAAATGCAGCAGCTCAGACAGTCAACACTTCAGACGTTATGCAAACTTCTCCGAGGAGACTACGACTGTGCCACTGAAGATGTCCACTGCAGTTGTGGACGAAACATATGGAAACTCTAACTCCAGCAGACTGCAGCATAACAGCCCGGAAATAACTTCTAGTTATATTGACTCCGGCCGTGAAAGCCTACACTCTCTCAATACAAACTTATTTTTTAACATTTACTAACAGTTTGTATCTTTCATGAAAAATTGGATCTAGTGACAGTGAAGTAACACAAATATTATAATTGCTACACAGTTTGGAACATGAAATTCATTGATATCTATCCTTGCTAGCTTTACCACCAACAAGCAACAAAACCAAAACAAAAAAGATATGTGTCAATGACATACCTATTTCCGCACAAATGAACTCCTTGATAGTGCTGGCCTGCTGCGCAATTGTGGCTGCTTCTTGTAAATCCATATCACTAACCTGTAACACATGATACTTGCTGTAACATTCCTACAGTAAAACAATATAAATCTGACTTAGCAAATACGTACCTTGCATTGTTTCACCAAATCTTCTATTGCTTCAGAGAATTTCCTGAGTTTGGAAGTTTCAGTGCTAACTTTTGATGCTAAGTGGTCTTTGTTCTTACATTTCCTGGTAAAAAGAAAATTAATATCAAAACCTTTATTATCAGTAACATTCAATAAAAATCTCATCTGTTGCACAACTTTCTCTACTCGCTCTTCTGCATACTATTCTTAGAGAAGATTACTGTATTTCATTGCATAATCATTGCACTTTCTATGCTTTCTTCGTAAAGTAAAAATACACAGTGTGACCATTATGCAAAGGATAAATTAATTAAGATTCATTGTGTTAACTTTTAGTAACTAGTGCATGATAACAAGTGATAGTGCAAGTCCAAGCATATTGAAGCACAGTCATTTTACGCTGTTTGTAGCCAAACAGAATGGAGATGGAAGGAGGGAAAGTGGTGTTGACACCACAATGCAAACACATAACCCAGTAATTTAAAACAAAATGTGACTGAATTTATTGTATTAAGATTCATCTATTATTTACATCGGGCCTGAATGACCTAGTCCTCAACGGGCCCTTACACTTCATTCACTCAATCACTCTATTATTTACAGAAGCATTTATGACACTGTTGAATTGATGTATTTTTTAACCTAAATTGATATTATTGGACTATTGAAGAAGTGCGTAATTTGGCTAACTCCCTTTCTGCAGCTGCATTACCATTCTGTTCTGTGAATACAATCACTCTTAGTTTAAAACCTGCTACATAAGTTCTGTAATTAAACCTCTGTGTTACACGGCTGCAAGGCATGGACCATGACAGAGCAAATGATGCAACAACTTAAACAATGGGAGAGAAATGTACTAAGAAAGATTTACAGACCAATTAAGGACCAAAATGGTTGGAGAATTCATAGTAACCTAGAACTGGAAAGACTACCAGAAACCCAATATGTCACTGTTGGCTAATGCTGGATTTGTGACAATGAAGTCATTAATCCTCTTGTTTTCCAATATTTTTCACTAACGGATGGGGCGAAGGTGGTCTTGGTCCATTTCCTCTTGCAGATCACATAGAGGACAGAGTGGTGAAGAATATATCCCAATTCTGTTTAAATGTTTTGCTAGGCAATCATGTACTGTAATCAACCTGAAGGTTGCAACTGCTGTTTTTCGAGAATACTCAGGAATTACTGTTTGAATGTTTGGTAGTTCCCATCTTTTATTATTTGATTTTTCACAGTAATACTTTGCAATAATCTTTTTCTGTTGTCAAATGTAATTTTAGCTGAAGTTCATAGCTCAGAGGAAAATAATACAGTTGTGAAAATGGAGCACTATAAGTGGATACAAACATTAGCAAAAGTGAAACAACAGCACACTTCAAAATGTAAATATATGTAAGAAATCTTAAGAGGCTGCCCTATGACAAAAGGGGTAGGGCCCAAGTTCAAGGGCAACCCAAGATGTAAATGCCTCAGCACTCAATAAATTCATTAATTCATTCATTCATATTCTTTGCAAGAGTAGGTAAAAATTCAATAGCGAGATTTCACCAGAAATACATGGTTTAAATCCAAGGGCATTTTTAGAAAAAGTTCTGTGTGTGTGTGTGTGTGTGTGTGTGTGAGTATGCACGCATGTGTCTATGAACAGCATAATTAAAAACACAATAAGATTTAAATTCAACAACTTCCAAGGATGCGACACAAAAATTTTCAAGAAAATCCTCCTCCCCAAAACTACCCCTAGGCTGGCCCCATGGCGCAGTTGGTAGAGGACCTGCCTGCTGTGCTAGGGGTCCCGGGTTCAATTCCCGGCAGGGGGGTAGGAATTTTTCTCCAGCCAGGATTATTCCTCATCCTTCTCTGAGTCTGGGAGTATGAATGAAAGTGTGAATGTGTGTGTGAATTCAATGTATAAACCCCACTGTTAAGCGAGTAAAACCAATAGTTAAGTCTGCCGAGATGACTTCTGCAGTTAAAGGTGGAATATAAATGGAATAATAAAAAAAAACTATCCTTTACATGATATAATATTTCAAACACACTGATTTTCTCAAAAACAGCTATAATGATTTTGATTAAAATATCCTATGACTAAAGTAAGAACAAATTAGAAACTAAAAACTTCACTTATCTTAGTAATGTTGTTATTCTTTTGCTAACCCTGGGGTTTCAAGCTATGTCCAGCTCATTCTCAAAGCCATATGATATAATAATATATGGCATATGGCTTTGAGAATGAGCTGGACATAGCTTGAAACCCCAGGGTTAGCAAAAGAATAACAACATTACTAAGATAAGTGAAGTTTTTAGTTTCTAATTTGTTCTTACTTTAGAATCTTGTTGCTTCACTGTTAATAGCTTCAATTTTCCTTATTTATCCTATGACTATTAGTTAAGTTTATCTCTTCTGGGATAGCAGGCTATGGTCTAGAAGGCATCGAAGATCCCAATGTTTAGCCATATCTTCGATGCCTTCTAGACCAAGGCCTATAAGCCTGGAAGAGATAAACTTAGCTAATAGGCCTTGGTCTAGAAGGCATCGAAGATACCAATGTTTAGCCATATCTTCGATGCCTTCTAGACCAAGGCCTATAAGCCTGGAAGAGATAAACTTAGCTAATAGTCAGGATGCCGGCTGTACAAGTCTAAGTTTACACAAAATACCATATATTTAACGCATTTTCATGACAAATTAAATATACATTCGAATTTTTGGGAAATAGCCACTTAAGTCCTTTTCATTCTAGATGATTTTTGCATAATTGATAAACAGTAAGATAAGACACAATCTTACTGCAAAAAAAACAAACTAAAACTCATTAAAGCTCACAAATTATGTCAAATAAAGTAAGCTTTTTTGTGAAGATAACCAATTTTGGGATATTTTTTGTTATGGGTTTGAATTTTTCTAAACCTATACTTTTCTCAAATAGGAAACTGTGTTGTTCTTTTTTTTGAGGCACAGAGTGCTGGCCATGCAAGGAGAATGGAATTTCAAAGCCATTACATAGCGACCAGCTCTTAGAACATTTTATCATTACTTAAGCCCATATTCTTCTATTCCAATTTTGTGCAAGACTGGTACGAAACCATTGAACTGTACCATACAAAACCAGGTGAATGTACAACTTGCTGCTAGCCCCAATTGCAGGCCTCACAGCTAGCGCTTGGACACATAGACTTTTCCTCTCATCTGCCCAGAAACTCCTGAGACGGACGCAAAGGAAAACACTTATCCACCCATCTGGAGTCTACTCAACAACTCCCACAGATGCCTTACTGGTGACACTTGGCATTATGCCACGAGATCTAGAAATAAGAAGAGTAGCTGTTTATTGGCTGTGTAAATAAACCCTGTAAGAGCAGCCCAAATGGCCGGTGCACCAGGTGGGGATGAACAAGACATATTAGAGACCCTGAGAGTAGAATGGCAAGGTGAATGGAACGCCAGTCATACAGGAAGAAGGACACATGACATTCTGCCCAGCATAGTGGAACGAGTTAAAGACCTTAGATTCCTACAGCCATCAAAGGGGCTTATTCATTACATGACTGGCCACGGCTTATACGCGAGCTACCTCTATCACTTCAAACTAAAAGACACTGATGATTGTCCTTGCGGAATAAAGGAAGTGCCTGAACACATAGTTTGGGAATGCCCCTTCACTGCTAATAAAGAACTATGGCAGTATCATATCTTGAAGACAAGACAGATTGGAGAAGTCCTGTGCAAGAGATGCCTATGGACTTGGCTAGACAAGCTTACCAACATGGCATCCCTAAGAGCCTCTACGGCCTACAGAAGATGCAGAGTGGACTGATGCCAAACCTAGAAGAAGAGTAGACAACTTCAATTCCCGATTGTGACGTCCAACACTGATTGAAAACCTGTGGAGGAAAACCTAGACTGTCAGAGCACTGTAAAATTGAACAATGTAAACCAGGTTAAGTTAGTGTATAAAAATATGCAACAAAATAACGTATGAGAAATTAATAAAGAATGAATAAAAGAAACTGACTGACCTAGAAGACTTGACTACCCAATAGTGGCATCCCAAATTATGACATCTCACTGATAAAGGACCTTCATTTATTTAACCTAGATATAGTAATTAGTTTAGCAATAAGAGTCACTTCTAAAAGAAAACAGAAATAAGATAAATATTATATACCAGTCAGCTGCCCCTTATTCTCGAGTTTTATGCAATCCGCATTTTATACCCTAACATGAAAACATCGACCCCATTACTAGGTTCTACCCGCGTATTTAACATGGATGTTAAACACTCGATGAAATTAGTACTAATATAGATGTTATCACATCGCTTTTTAATGTATTCGTAATTAGACAGCTGATGTTTGCACTTCTGCAAATGCTCACTGGAACCAGCGAATATTAGATCTTAAACGGAATGTTTAGCTCACACGTTACTAGGTAGCTCAGTTGGAACGAGCGCAAGACTCCGAAGTAATCTGTCTGCTGTGAAGGTGGTTCGAGTCACCTGCATGTACTAATTTTTTTTTTACCGTGCAATCCTCACAATTTACAAACTATTATTCTGAAAACTGTTATTATATTCATTTTTATTGTTTTATTTATGTTTTATGACATTGTTTGGTGTTTCTTTATTCGTGAACTACAATTATGTAGTTGTTTGAACACACCTATAGGTAGGTGCAATTGAAATAAGGATCATTTATACACATTTGAACACAGAAAGCAAGGAAATTACATTGTCAGAGTTTAACACGGAAGTTAAACTCAGTTTTGCACACAATGAATTATTGTGCTATTAAAAATGCAGACCAAAAACAATTTAAATTATGTCCTAAAACCTCAGGGACTTCATAATTACATTATTGTAAATTAGGTTTCCAAGTTTTGATGAACATAAAAAAAAATATTTACATACTAAGGCTCGAACCTATGTCATTGGGAGTTAAGCACAGAGGACCCGTCACAATCCTATTCAGCTGTTTCGAGACTTCCTGAAAGCAAGTACCACGTCCAATAGTTGGACTTGTACGCCTGGCACTAAGCCATTGCCACCTCGCAAGTTTCCATGTTTGATTTAGCCTTTTAAGACAGTTTTAATCACTTACTGGGCGTTTTAATATTATTACTTAAATGGCAAAAGCTGTTATGCATATTAATTGAGATGCACGAGGCGTAGTTCACGCAAAAATGCAAATAAACTGTTGTTTAATAATATGTCCGTTTTGACTGTACGGGTCCATGATGGATGAGGCGTGTCTAAATTTTTCCTAATTTTTGGCAGCCAATCCCTGCTCTAAGTACAAGAATCCACCATTTTCTTTTTAGCTGACATTGTTAGCGTACTCATATGATAGGTCCATTTTTTCCGAGGCGTTTACTGAATTACGTTGCTATGTATACTCTAATAAAAAGTTTGTAAAATCGGCTGGAAACCGGAATTTGCTCTCAGTAAACGAGTCGTATGTTTTTGAGGTGTACTTTAGCGAGGAGTACGTTCTGTCCCTTAAAGCACTGTTGCTCTCAATTTTGCACATTCCTCTCTTTAAGAACGTCAAGCAATACCTTTTAGTAAGTGCAACACTGGACTAAGGCGCACATGCCGTTAGATGGGTGGCCTACCTTCCAAGAAAATAAGGCGCGGCTGACTCACCTGGTATAGAATAAAAGAGAAACTTTAAACTGCAAAAATATAGTAGAAGTGAATGATGTAATTTAGGTTAGTTACTCCTTGTATAAAAACAATATGTAACAAAATAATGTATGAAAAGTAATAAAGAACGAATATAAGAGCCTGAGATGTAAAATAGGACTCAGATAAAAACATACAGGAAGCCGAGGTTTTGCTGATGAGCAAGCCCTCTGCCTTTTTCTTTATTCCCATTGTGCTTATAAGGAAATAAGTAAGATCATTTCTACAAATATTTATCTCAATCAACATGAACATAAAAGAATAGCTTGTACAAGAGTGAGTACAGAAAACCATGTGTTTCCACACATTAGATCATTTCAGTTATGCTGTTCACACAGGCATGCACACATTCTAAAAATACTATTTTGGGTGTGCAAATTCAATGAACCTTAAAATGTAAATTTGCAATGAAATCTCTACTTACTATAGGCAGAAGTAGGGAAAGTAAACGATGTATTAACTTACGTCATTGCACTGACTATTTCTTTGTATATATTATTAATTTCCTTCTGATGCTGGATCATTTTTTCTATGTGCTCCTTTTTTTCCTTAATTTTTTTCTCCTCTTCAAGTTCTTTTCTCCTTTTTTCAGCTTCCTTCTCTCTAATTTTCTTCTTTTCTTCTTCTTCAAGTTCTTTCCTTTTCCTTTCAGCTTCCTTAATCATTTGATTTCTGACATTTACAAGCTGAAAAATAGGCAACACACATCCCTATTATAATGTAATCTCAATCGAAAATCTTATATTGTCACAGCAGCTAAGCACCTCAAGGGACATTCAAGGTCAGCTACTTCACACCACTACATTACTAGGCAAGAACAACAAAGGCCGATTCCAGACAGTTCAAGGAGCTCAGAATGCCAGAGTTTTACAAGAAGCTTTCAGAAAGTGCTATCTAGTTCTGGGATATATAAGCAAGTCAGGATGGACAGAGAAATCAGGGTCAGAGCAGTTTTAGTGAGTGCATCGTCAGTCAGTTTTTGGTTTAAGTGCAGTTGCAGTATACAGTTTGATTTTTACTTTCTCTACTGGTAACTAGAAGGAAGTATTGTACTCCACCCAAAAATTCAATGTCGAGATTTCACCGGAAATATATGTTTTGAGATGCCCTAAATAAAAAAAAAAAAGGAAAAAAAAAAAAAAGCATTTTTAGAAAAAGGTCTGTGTGTTTGTGTCTGTCAGTCTGTGGACAGCATAACTCAAAAACAAAAATTTGGTTAAAAACCAAAGTTGGTATTTAAGTTTAATATCTTTCAAGCATGCAACACGAAGATTTTGAAGAAAATATCCCCACCTTAAACTACCTTTACATGGAAAATTTTTTCTTGAAAATAGCTAACGCTTTTGATTAAAATGTCTCACGTGTTTAAGATATTTTTATGACAAATGAAATGTATATTTTGAATTTTCTGCCTATAGCCTCTGTTGTCCTGTTTACTCTGGATTACTTTTGAATAACTTGTAAACGTAAGAGATAGACAAAATCTTAGTATACAAAAAATGCAGATCTTGCTAAAATACATAATTTATGTCTAAATAAATTTTTTTGTAGAGTGAACCATTTCGGAGATATTCCTTGTTATTTGTGTCAGTTTTGGAAAACCTAAAGCTTTCGTGAAATGGAACATTGTTGTTCATTTTTTTATATGTTAAGCATGCAAAGAGTATGGGCTCTCAAAGCTTTAAAAGATATGACTATCGCTCAAAGCCTACTGTATTCTAATATTCCCCTTGTACCTACAAGGAAATAAGCAATGAGATAATTTGTGCAAATGTTTATCTCAACTAATATGAAGAAGATATAGGCATAAGAGTTTGTAAGAATGGTTAGTACAAGAGTAGAGAAAGTCATGTGAGTGGAACATATCAGATTTTTAAAAAAAGATACACGAAGGATAACTTCTCCATGTGGAGAGCTGTAGTGTTGTCAAGAAGCAGATAGCAGATAACCCTACATACTTGAAGTATATTGAGACAGAATATTAGAAGACCCCACAAAGAAAATCGTTCATGTAAATGTTTGTTAAAAGTGTAATTCGTTTTTTGGTGTTGGTATGAGATAATTAAATGACGAAAACATGTCGATAAGGTTCATTGTTACGAACAACTAAGTTTGCACAAAGACGTCATAAATCTTTCCATATTTGATTTTAATATATGTGTATAAATATTAGAATTGTTTGTGTTCCATAATAAAAGTAGGAGACGATGATTGGGATCGCTTCCCTAACGAGAAAGAACTATTTGCGCGGATGAATACCGCGGATAAATATGAAAAAGGCAGTGTGTCGCGTCAAAACGACGCCAAAAAACAGTTCACTAGCGCGTGTATCTCCGAGGTGGATGGACGTATTTTTATGTGTACGCATCATGAAATAGTAAAAGTGAATTTACTAAGTGTTTAGAGACCGTTAATTAAATTTTGGCGATGTTAGGGATGTTGATCCGCTAAATAAGACTTTCTAGTGTGATATGATTTAAAAATTGTGAACAAGAAGGTGCAAATAAAATGTTTGACTAAAGTTAAACCCGAGTGTATGTTCATTCCATCCGTTACCAAGCCCTGAGATCAAAAAGATCTCATTAGCTAAAAGACACAGCGTCGTGAATAATCGCAAAAACAGCACCAATATAAACAAACGTTCAGGTTTCTCAAGGCAGCGAAAACATGCAAATGTAATCTATACTGGCTTACTATCAAAACAAAAGTAGTTTGTTCTCAATAAGATAAGAGACAAATTCTCTACCCTGGCTGTGCAATGTAACACCCCAACCGCAAGCTGATCTTTCTCTTTGGCCATGAATCCTCGGTCTATCTCTACCTTTATGTTCACCTCCACAAACTCTTACATGTCTTTTAATATAAAAGTTTTAACAAAGTAGGTTAAAAACACACTTTGCAACTAAACATCCAAACAACCTCGGTTCCCTGCACACAACTATAATCTCTCCACTCTTAGGTTCCAACTTGATGTAAACACAAGCCGTCAAACAACTAACCCGCAATACACTGAAACCAAAGCACACCATAAAATATAGTACTTTATATATTGGTGATTATCTGTGAGTTTTTAAGATGTATAGTAAAGACTACTTGAATGCAATGTGATAACAGCGCTATTCCTAAAACTCCGGAGTAAATATCATTCTGTTGCAACATAAACACAAAGCATTCGTCAATGGGGTATTTGTGCTGGTCACAGCAGATAGGAACACCAAGTTAACACACAAGGTATGGATCTAAGGCTGAATGGAGTATAGCAATAACTGACCTGAGGAGTAAATTATTTATCAGTGTGACTAAAGTGACATTTGTTTACGTTTCCAAAGCAACAGACTTCCCCTCTTACCCCTTATCCCCTTTGCTTGACACTTGTCGTGTATCTTCTTTTAAAAATCAGACTGTAGTTGTTGGTGCACAGTGAGCAGTATATACGAGATCAAGGTTACAACATAACAGAACAGCTATGAGTTGCAAGGTCATGAGGAATTATAAATTGTGCCATAAGATTAGAAACTTTCATGGCAATAATTATTAATTAGCACTTCTTGGGTTACCAGATGCGTAATATCTATAAAACTTTTTGAGCTTCCGGCCATCATCACAGCAATGGAGTTTACCATGGCCGAAAGCTTGCAGAATGTTATAGATATTAGACTTCTGGTAACCAGAGGTGCTAATTGTAAATTGTGTTAATAATAAAACATATTAACCAACTGAGTCTAATCCATAACAAGTCAAGCATTGTACAAATCTAAAATAAAAAAAATAATTACTTGATGGCTGTTTTTATGCCATAGAAGAATATTTAACTTCTTAATAATGTTGCAATATACTTTAAAAGCAATTTTTATACATAATTTTACCACAATCTGCTTTTAAATGTTAAAACTATCTTTCTAAGTTTGTATTTGTATCTTTTGTACGCATCTTAGGTAGCCCGGGTTTGCTCCCAGGAACCCGCATGTGGTATTCGTGGTGGATGAAGCAGCGACAGGTTTTCTCCAGGTTCTCCGGTTTCCTCCGCCACTTATTCCACCAATTGCTCCATTATCACCTTTCCAATCATTGATTTCACCTGCATTTCATATCATTCTCTTCCTCACTATCATACCTGGTGCTTGGCTGACCACCCACTTCCAGGTCTTCATTCTGCCCAGTCCATAGGTTTCTGTGCTCCCTGACAGGCGTCTGACCCTAGGAAATGGCTTGTAAGTCCTACATAAGGGCATGGTAATCAGGAAAAGAAGAAGAAGCATGCATCTTTCATACATAATGAAATATGTAATAAAGCTATTTATCTCTTCATTTATATTAAATAGAGCAATAACATTTTGTGGGAATAGTTCATATGAGCAAAGGATAGAGGGTAGATAAAGGGGTGATTGGGTGAGTAGGGTTTAAGGGCCAGTCAACAGCTAGGTCATTAGAGCCCCTGGGTAGATAAAGGAATGTAAATGTAACAAATCAGATATATGTAAACATTTGAGAGGTAGAACTGGAACTTAAAAATTCAATGCCACAACTGGAATTTGAACCACAGACCTTCTGCTTATTGGGCAGCTGCTCTAACCAACTGAGCTATTGTGACAAACTGCCAGAATGGCATTAAATTCTCAAACCAGTTCGTATTTCTCCTGGTAAACCACAAAGGCAGTCTCACATCAGAGACAAATTACCCCAATGGTGACTTACTATTGTAAGTACTTTATGTCCCAGGATTAAATAACCTTCAGATGGTAATTATTATTTATTTATGCCAACAAACTTACTGTTGGTGTTTTTAAACACACAAGCCGTGTGTGGGCAAAGTTTGAGAGGTAGAACTGGAACTTAAAAATTCAACTGAAGTATCCCTTCAGTTGGAAGCTTTCTCAGGCTACATGAGCCTGCAAGATAAGAACAGGAAATTCCTCCACTGCCATATGCTTGATTAAGCATCTGTTGCTGCTTCTCAGCCCACTTTTTTTTTGGGGGGGGGAGTTAACATCCACCTTTACTACATGTCACAATGGAGGTAGTGAAACTGATGATACATGGAATGAAGATGGAACATTAGTGGAATGAGATGGCAGGGGAAACCTGCCCCTGTGCCACTTTGTCCACCACAAATCCCACATGCGGCCATCTGTGATCGAAACCAAGCTGCTTTGGTGAGAGGCGAATGGTCAAACCACTTCGCCACGGTGCAGTCAGGGGTGAGCACAGATGAACCTCGAGTTTCTACTGGCAGAAAAATTGGAAACACTGTTGTACGACGTTGAAGAATAATTCTGAAATTTCAAAGTAACCTTTTCTATTGACCTGCCAAGATATGCCTGCTCCAAACCATGTGTCTATTGCCAGATTATTTAATAAAATAATGCAGATATTGTGGCCAGATGGTGTATGGTATGACAGCTTTGATACTGAACCATATATGAAAATGGCAGCAGCAGGACTTTTAGTTAGTTATCCTAAAATGATTTGTGTCACATAGTTGTACATGGATTGCATAGAATATATGAGAAAGTTGGAGCCATGTTTTCTGACATGGACAAACTGATTTCTGTAGGGAAAAAGTGTGCATCAAGTCACTTAAAAGGATTGAAATTTTTCAGAACAAAAAATCCAAACATTCTGGTGCCTTCCTGCACCTGTGGTGACTCGTTGGGGAACATGGTTGGCCACAGTTCAATACTATGCAGAAAACCTATATGGTTTTGCTGCTATCATAAATGAACTAAATTGTAAAGATGCCAATTCAATCAAAATTCCTCAAGAACACTTAGGTGACACTGTGTTAAGAAATGACAGCATACATTTCTGCAACACTGTGTTTCCTTTGTGATTCCATAAACAAACTGGAATCAATAGGAATGCCTTTAAGGGAAAAATTCAAGTAGTTAAGAACACGGGAAAAAAAAAAAACAAAAAAAAAAACAATGTTCTTTCTGGCCATATAGCACAAAACTTAAAAAGAAGATAGCAGTGGATTTAATATATGTAAAATTTCAAATGTCTTGTATGGGCAACATGAAGAAATTATTGACATGATTTTGAGTGACATTCATGTTATAATTATGCTTGTTTGACTTCTTGTGACATGAAAATTATTTTCAAAATTCAAGACAATTACAACAATCGATGACAATCTTTTGAGATGAAAAATTTGAGGAAACATATATACTGCTCACAAAAGTTAAAGGCATGTGAACGCTGGCCAATGCTCAATCAGAGTGCTGTTGCCAAGCGTAGTTTGTGTACCGGCAGAGGTTCTGTACATTAAGAGCGCATGAGATGTGTGCACCACATTTGGCAGCGCTGTTAGGAGGGGCAAGCTTACGATTCGCTGGAGTCTGCAGTAAGGCCCACCTCCATATGCCTTTAACTTTTACAAAGATTATAGTCGTACTACTGTAGAGTACCTCTGATCCCTTCCAGGAATAAAGTCTGGTGAGCACGACATAATATATTTCATTTTGGCACATATTTTTTACATTTTAAGCACATAAAAAATAAATATTTCTCAAGTTTTAGCACCTAAAAATCCAAGCCTTAATAATAATAAATGTTACTGTAAGTACGTCCTTAAGACATTCTTCTCTTTATTGATCAATCATTAGGTTTAATACAGGCTGTTTCCGATCACTGCATAAAAGAAAGAAACATGAGTTCTGCAAGTTGTTCCATGTCCCAATTTTCCATGAGCACAGCATCAAACTTTGCAAAGATGTATTAGTTATCCATGTTTACAACCAAGTGAATAACACAAGAACACATACCCAGAACTGAATAACTTGCCCCAATATTCATAACCAAAAATGGTGTAGCAACTTTCTGTATTTATGAAGCCAAAACCTGCTTACTTGTGCAATTTTAGCTATTTTTCTTTCCACAAGTTTGCCTGCCTGACACTGCACAGAAATTACCATGTCAGGTGCATGTGTGTAGCAAGATTATCTGAAAATATCTGCTACATTTAACTGTCTATTTGGACATCTTCATATTTATATAATGCCCACAATAACTGCTGTGACTGTTACACTTACATGTACGAACATTTACTACAGATTATGTAGCGTATTGACTAAAACACTTCAAATATATTTTCATGAACTTTTAACATTATATTGCACTGGTTTATTGCACAGGATTAAGAATACAGCTTTAGGAATAATGATTGACACAAAATATGTAAGTTATTTCTGTAAAAGTCTGTAAACTGCACTTTCTTGAGGCAAGGTGCAGAAAGTGAGGCAGTCGTGTGAAATTATCTACATGCACTTCACCCAAGGCATCATGGGAGTCTTCCTCTCTGCTGCATCCCTTCCCTCTCCTGTCCAGATGTTGTCAACATCAGCCTTGACACAGAAGCGCACATGCCATTTCCTGCATATGTTGCTGACATAATTCCCACATTTCATATGTTGGCAATTCTACTTTCCCTGCCTTCCCCTACCTCTTATGTCTCTTCTATGTGCCATCGCTATAGGTCTGCTTTCTATGGCATGTTTTTAAGAGTTTGAGGAGGCAATATAATGATCTTAAAACAATAATGTACTGATGTTATTTGTCACAGCACCCAACATTCCCTAACATAAGTATTTGTGATGAAAATTGGGTTTCAGTCAATATGCTGCATTATCCTTTACTTAAAAAATATAGAGGAATCTGATAAATATAAAGCCATTAAAACAGTAATGGTGTACCTACTCACACTGCAATATTACTATGGTCATTTATGTTTTTCTTTCCTTCTGAATAAACAATCAGATTTTCTAATTCTGACTACATAAGTCTAGATGAAAATTCCATTATCTGACATACCTGTGCATGTTGTTTATGTTTCTGTGCCAACTGAAGCTCCCTCTGACTTGCTTGTAATTCATCTTCATGAATTTGTCTCAAAATTTGTTCCCTTTCCTGCAATAGTTCCTCTTTATATTCTCTTTGAAAATTCTCACTCTTCAACTTGAGGATTTCGCGTTGTCTTCTTGATGCTTCTTCCATTTTTCGAATATGACCTTTTACAATTTCCCTTACTTCCATCCGCCGTTGGTTGTCCATTTCGGCTTTTAGCTTCATTACACTACGTGAAATGTCATCTAAACCAAACGCGATACTTTCTGAGGTTATGTTTCTGGCAGAGTTTGCTCCTGAAGCGTTTTTTTGAGAACGCAATTGTAAGGTTTCTGCCTCAGTATTTTCATCACCTTGACAATCACTGAAGGCATTTTGCTTACTGTTGGGACCCAGAGTCACATCAGTAACAGTTTTACTTATGGATGCTGCTTTGGTAAGGGCTAGGAGTTGCAATCTATCCATTCCTTTCGGCTGGTCGTCAACAAGATTCTGAAATTAATTAAATAATATTCGTTTCAATTCACACTAAGTACATGAACAACCTAACCTAAAACCAGAAAGAAACTCACTACACTGGACACTCTTGGACGGTTCCACATATTTCTCTGTGACATTGTTTTCTCCTCTTTACACATTAAAAGTTTTCAGTTAAATAGCGGCAAAAATTGTCATCCTTTCGTTTTATTTAACACACACACACACGCATACCAGAATTGTAATTGATTGTAATTCATAACCATCCATAACAAAACACATCCACATGCTGTGTCCACATGTAACCAGTGTCGCCAACGTCGGAAATGAAAATCGCACGTTATCTTTAAAGGAACCAGAAAAGCTCTAGAACTGGCAACTAACAAATATCTCTCCTGCCATATAAAGTAGGAAACGTAGTTACAGTAAAATCTTCCTTCAACTGACACCTTTTTAAGCCGAAATATGTCGGAAATATTTTATGGTGTCATTAATTTAGGGCAAAAAACGCATTCTAAATTCCCTATATTAAGCGGAAACCGTCTTACGCGAACAATGGAAGTCAAAGCATGCCCCTTAAAGGAAAATTTTCTGTTGCAGAATGCAGAATTTAGAAAAATTTTAGGCACCCGGTGAAAGCCTAGATTGTCTACTCAAAATACTTGATGTTGAAACACAAAAATATTGCTGCTACCTGACTATAATCAGATCTGGAAGGGGGGTGCGCTGATGACGGTCCGAATACTGCGAAACCTTTCACACTCATCCTTCACTGCATAGTAGGGTGTGAAATTATTAAAAGTTGGTGGAGCAAAAAAGCATTTTAGCAGTGTTATGTTTCGCTGCTTGTCTCGTTATGTAAACCACCCTCCAAGGATATTTTAGTAAGGTGAAATTCTGGGGATAAAATCATTGGTGAGGGGAGGGCGGAAGGAATCCTAACCAACCCCTCTCCCGAGATTTCGCTCACTGCTGCATAGTTAACAATAAGCATGGTTGATTCTCTTTATTGCTCTCTCTCTCTTTCTTTTCCAATTCCTGCTCTAATGACCTGTCAGACAGCATAGAATGCAGAGCTCTTAACAATATAACTCCAAACTTAGAAAAAAGAGAAGGGTTTAGTTCAGCTGTAGTCAGCACTACACTAATCGGGGGATGTTTAGACAAAACTTGATTTGAAAAATGGAAAACAAATTGCCCCCGATTTTTATCAGTTTTGGGGGTTATATATTTGTACCGCTCAGAAATACAAAATCACGGTTCTCTTAGATACCGTAAAATGCATATTGCTGCTGCTGCTGCTACATTTATTTTTTAATTTTGTTGTTTAACAACGCTGTCAATTGTCAGGATCATATCAGCGTTGCTGATGTGCTGGAATTTCGTCCCAAAGGAATTCTTTTACATGCCAGTAAAATATACTAACACACTTTAAAAACCATTGGTCTGGGCCGGATTTGAACCCGCGACTTTAGAATCAGTAGGCCAGCGTCTAACCAACTGAGCCATCCAGACCGACATTTATGTGTATAATACACCAATTCTACTACCACTGGAATTACTACCATTATTGTCACAACTGTAACACAAACGTAGGTTCCCCCCTCATCAGATAGTCTCATTCAAACACTGGAGAAAATATATATTGGAAGACATTGGTATATTTCTGCCCGATTCACAGTGTTAATAAATATACTGGGAAATGTGTTCACGTTTTAGGGTTAGTTATTCAGTGCAGAATTAGGCGAAGTAATGATTAAATAATTATTTCTGTACATTAATTAGGCAAGAGTTCTTACATCACAAAATGAAGAAACGCTGATGCCAACGTTTTCACAACTGTTCACTACTTAGTGTGGCCCACAGTTGGTGTGGCCATATATTCTCCGTAAGAGCTCCTGGACATGGAAAGAAAAAAAAATTGTTCACTACAGAACATAGAACTACTGTTCACTTTTATACGTCGTTCAACCATGGGCGTCGCGAAACGGGGGCAAGGGGGGCCATGGCTCCCCCCTTGGAAGTTGGTGAACTTAATGTGGAGTCAGTTACTGACTATTAAACTATTATTTTAATTTTGATGTAAAGAAGAATTTCTATTTAGCACAAATTAATAGGGTTATCTGCAAGAAATATTATAAATTTTGACAGTAAAATAATGATTTAATATATTATTGCAAATTTCCAACATGTGGGCCACCCCCCTGGAAAAAAGTCTGCCGACACTCAGCGTTCAACTTTATTGTATTGCCACTAATTTTGTAATTTGTTTATAGGTTGGCTGCTCTCCGTTACACGCACATACACGCTTGTTCTCTTGTGCTCCTGAATCTGCGATATTCATCTGTAAGTTATTATGATGTCCAAACAGTATCAGAAGTTAGAACGCTTGTCGTAGTTACTGTAAGTAAAATGCATTGTTATGCTTATCGAATCTGCGAAATCATAGTGTTCCTGGTGAACTCTTTTTCGGGGCGGGATTTTCTTCTTGGGTTCTTTTCAATGTTACTACTTGATTTGATAAAACTGCCATTTATTAGACCATAATCTATAAAAACCAGTGGATTATTTGAATACAAAAAGGTTTAAAGTACACTAGTTCAAGACAACATTGAAAGCAGAGGAACGGTAATTCTGTTGTAAATGTGAAACTGTCATGGCGGGTTCTGTGTATGTCAGGCAGGCAACTTTGTGGGAAGAAAAACTGCTAAAATTGCGCGAGTGAAAAGTTTTGACCTTTTGAATCACGAAAGGGATACCATTGTCATTTACAGTGACTCCAAAAAGAATTGGTCTGATCATACATTTCAGGTTTGAAGGCATAGAATAGGGCGTAAACACAATACTGAGCACAGACAATCATGAGCCCAGACGGATATTGTTTAGAACAGCTTACGCAAGCACTTGGTCAGAATTTCGGCTAAGTCCCACTCGGCAGTGTGTACGAATGGTCACGAAAGTTGCCGACGTTACTGTGTTAATGCAGCGCTGCCAACAGCAGAATGTCCCTAGGAGTTTGTTGCCAATAGTAAGTTTGAATGTTTTTTTGCGGGAGTCGGCAGTATGCTGTTGACCTTCCTAGAAGCAACTAGCGCAATGGCTAGGTTTATCAGTATATTGGATTTGGCGCCTCTGTGCTTAAATGAAGAGGCATGCATGCAATTCCTCTACGAGGAGGGCCTGTTGAGGACATCCCAGCGCATGGGGCTCCGTAAATGGATTTTTCTACACTCGAAGATTAAAAATAAATAAATAAATAAAATCAATAAATAAAAATAAATAAAAAAGAACGATAATTAATAAAAATAATATAAATATAATAATATAATACTACTAAATATAATAAGATTAAATAAAAATACAATAAAATAATATAATATAAAATATAATAAACATAAGTATAATATACAGTATTATATTATAAAATAAATAAAAAAGAACGATAAATAATATAATAAATAAAATATATATATATAATATAAATCTAATAACATTAAAAATAATAATATAAAATAAAATAGATAAACAAAACAGAATGATAAATAGTAAACATAATAAAAATATAACAATATAATAACATTATATAATAAAATAATAATATAAAATAAAAAAAAGAACGATAAATAATAAACATAATAAAAATATAATAAAAAAATATAATATAATAAATAAAATAGCATTAAATAATAATAATAATATAAAATAAAATAAACAAAAAAAGTGGAATTGTGCAAACTGTACTAGAAGGAAAGGTGATGCAGCGCCGTTGGCTTCCCCGATAGTTACAGAAGAAACAAGTTCAGGGATTATGGAAATACTACAACAGATCAAAAATGACATAACTGCGATAAAAACGTCTCAAAGAACACTAGAAGTTGATCTGGGAAAATCAATTGATTGCTGCCATGAAAAACTTGATACTAGTTTAAAAAATCAAGAAATATACTCCAAAAAGCTAGAAGAAACACTAAAAATCTTGGAAGAGGTCAGAAATGAAAATTTAGCATTGCATAAGGAAAACAAGGAATTAAAGGAACGTCTGGAAGACCTTGAGCAGTACTCAAGAATTAATATGCTGGAAATTCACGGCGTGCCTTCTCAACCCCTGGAGAACACCACTGAAGTGATTAAAACCATTTGCAAAGCTCTTGATGTAAAAATAGAAGATCATGATATTGATGTTTGTCATCGCTTAAACTTAAATCCTTTGTCTCAGCTACCTAGTCCAATCGTCGTTAAGTTCTGTAGAAGATCAACTAAAGAAGAAATACTAGGAAGACGACGTGCCAAAAGGAATCTGTCCCCTTTGGACTTAGGGTTTACGTTCAGCAATCCTGTCTACATCAACGAGAGTCTCTGCCCAACTCAAAGACATTTGTTTGCTAAATGCAGGCAAATCCGGAGATCTGCCAACATAAAGTATCTGTGGATGAGAAATGGAAAAATATTTATGAGGAAAGAAGACTCTTCGCCAGTTGTTAACGTAACTACGGAAGAAGACATCAAGAAATGTAGTGAACCTAATTAGATTGTGACTTTTACGCTTCGTAATAAGTAAAACAAAGTTCTTAGATATTTACTATCAAAATGTCAAGAGGACTGAGAACAAAAACTGTTGAATTTTACACTAGTATAATTTCTTCAAATTATGATGTGATTAGCATAACTGAGTCTTGGTTGTTAGATGGTATTCATAACTCTGAACTATTCGATAACAGATATACTGTATTTCGGAAAGACAGAAATTCACAAAACCCTGGCGGCGGAGTGTTAATAGCAATTAAATCAGCATTTAATCCTGAAAAAATCTCTTTTCTTGATACTAACAATGAATCAATCTGGATAAAATTTTATTACTATGGTACTAAATTTATTGTAAATACAGTTTATTTTCCTCCAAATACTAATATAAATTCATTTAAAGAATATTTTGATCAGACAAAATCTTCATAAATTTAGCTCACATATAATTATTACAGGTGACTTTAATATATCTGAAATAATTGATTCCACTTACGATCTAAGTAAAGGTAGTAATAAAGCAAAATTGCTTAACAATGCGTTATCTTTTACTAATATGCAGTCCATGAACAACGTAAAAAATGTAAGTGGTAAAACGCTAGACTTAGTTTTAACTAACATAACACTTAATATAAAAGAAGATGATAATTCTTTGGTACCTATAGACTTGTACCATCCTCCACTAAATTTAACGGCTAAAATTGAGAATACTGTAAAAAATAATATGGCGACAACATGTACCTATAATTTTTGCAAAGCTAATTTTAACAAGATGTACGAGCTTATAAGAGACTGTAAATGGGATCATATATCAATAGATCAGGATGTTAATTATTCAGTGGCTATTTTCTACGACAAAATTTACTCAATACTTGATAAATGCGTGCCAAAAAGAAAACAATATAAACACAAATATCCTGTTTGGTTCACTAAAGAAATAATAAAAAACATACAATTAAAAGAAAAGTACCATAAAAACAAAAATGTATCGGAATATTATTTGTAGTGCTATAAAAATACTCGTAAATTGTTAAAAAGTCAAATTAAGATAGCCTTTAGAAATTATGTTAAGCTTGTTGAAGTTAAAATGATACATAATACCAACGATTTTTGGCAATTCATTAAAAATAAACGGAAACAATATCAGACACACGCTGAGATGGAATATAATGGTAGAGTATTAAAAACTCCTACTGAAATTGCCAATGGATATGCCGATTACTTTAAATCAGTTTACTCAAGTAGTACTTCAAAATACACTTATAAAGCTGATAATAGTGTCAACATTTTAGACTCTCTTAATATAAATGCAATAAGTGAAAATGAAGTCAGAATTGCAATAAAACAACTTAAGAGTAAAAGATCTGCAGGGCCTGATGGAATACCAACTTATGTATTTAAAGGCTGTGGAGAATTGTTATTATACCCTCTAACATCAATTTATAACCAAATCCTACAACAAGGAATTTTTCCCAATGTATGGAAACAAACTAAAGTAATTCCGATTCCTAAATCTGAAAATTCTAAGCTGATAAGCAACTATAGGCCTATTGCTGTTTTGTCTACACCAGCAAAAATTATAGAAAGCATTATTTATAAACATATATTTAACCATATAAAGTTAGTAATTTCACCGCTACAACATGGTTTCATGCCAAAAAGATCAATTGTTACAAATCTTTTTAACTTCACTGAATATGTATCATTAGAACTAGACCATTTCAAACAAGTAGATGTAGTATATACTGATTTTCAAAAGGCTTTTGATAAAGTTGATCATGACTGTTTACTTGCCAAGTTAGCTAAATTAAGTTTTGCTTTTCCATTAATGAAAATATTTCAGTCATATTTAAAAGATAGATCGCAGGTAGTCTATTATAAGCATTGCATGTCATACCAATTTAATGTTAATTCAGGGATTCCTCAAGGTTCTAATTTAGGACCTCTGTTATTTTTATGTTATATAAATGATTTACCTAGCATTGTAAAACATTCAAAAATGCTAATGTTTGCTGATGAAGTTAAACTATATAAAAGTATCAATAATGTTAAAGACTGTATGGAACTTCAACAGGACCTTGATTCTTTATATGCATGGAGCGAAACAAACAAACTCCCATTTAATATTAGTAAATGTGTAAAAATGTCCTTCAATAGAAACAAAAACCCATATAAATATGTTTATAATATCAATATGACACCACTCGTTGAAGTGATTGAAAAAAAGGATCTAGGGGTACATTTTACAATAGATCTTAGATTCAATAGACACATTGACTTAATTGTATCCAAATCGCTAAAATGCCTTGGCTTTATTATTCGAAATTCCTATTCATTTAAAGAAAAAACTTTAATTCAACTTTATAATTCATTTGTGAGACAAAAACTCGAATATGCATCTATTATTTGGAATCCAAAGATGATAATGCATGTCACCGCAATAGAAAAAGTACAATCAAAATTTCTAAAATACATACTATTTAAAAGATCTGGATATTATCCTACTTACACAAACTATGAAACCCTTTTGGAAATATTTAAACTTAAAACTTTGAAATTTAGAAGAGATATTGCAGGGTTAATATTTCTGTATAAGGTATTGCATTCGATTATTGATGATATTAATATTACAACAAATGTATCATTTTATGTACCCAATAAAATAAGCAGATTCAGGAGGCTTTTCTTCACCTCCAGAGTAAATATGGAAATCCATAAAAATTCACCATTACACAGAATTATGTATTTATATAACAAGCTTCATCATTTCGATGTAGATATTTTCAACATGTCTGAAACTCAATTTAAAAATTCTACAACTAAATTGGTAATAGTAGTATCATTGCTGTAATTAGGAATAGTAGAAAAAATTACCATACCACCTTCACTTTTTTTTTTTCTTATTTTTCTTTCTTTCTTCTTCTTTTTTTATAATTGTTTCTATTCCTTATATTAGTTTATGTTCATTTATGTTTTTCTTGTATTTTATTTGAGTGTGTATATTATTATATGTAAACATCTATGTATGATGAACATTGTAATTGGGCTTCCAAGCCTGTTATGTTCATAAGAATAAATAAATAAATAAAAGATAAAGACAAAATAAAGATAGATAAAGATAAAAGATAAAATTAATAAACAAAAAAAGAACGATAAATAATAAACATAATAAAAATATAATAATATTAATATATTATAATATAAATGTAATAATAATAATAATCATCATAAGGTTCCTGAGAACCTTCAGCTAGCTTTGGGTGATCAACAATATCACAAGAAAATCATCAAGGCACGCAAAGTTAATGTTTAAATTCAATGTAAACTTCATGATTTGTTTTTTTTGTTTCCTCCTAATAAATAAATAAATTTAAAAAAATAATAATATAATAAAAATAATAATATAATAATAAAGAACGAGCCAGCGTATCGTGGACCTCAGTAACAAGGCAATAAGGATAATGTACACAATAATTCGCACTAGCGATATATCTGTGTGAGCAAGAGCAAAATAATGTACACAATGAGCAAAATAATAATGTACAGAATGCACAACAATAGTATAAGAGCAAAATAATGTACACAATGAGCAAAAAAATAATGTACAGAATCCAGAACAATAGTATGGAGTTGCGCTAGGCGATAGCGGTGTATGTCTGTGGCGGCAACGACGCGAGTGAGTGCATTTGTGTTTAATGTGTTGGCAACGAAAACTAGTTTAGTGTAAAAAGCAATGTTGGCAGATGTGAAAATCGTCTGCTAGTCATGCAGTGAAATCTAGTGGGCGATTGTGAAACTACTGTCGGCGCATGCGCAGTAAGTAAGTTCGGACTTATAATCTGGCTGGCAAGTGGAAAGTGAGCTGTTCTAAACATGAGTCCAGACAATTCTGCTGTTTGAATGTTTATATACATATGTAATATAAACTATACCAAACATAAACTTTCTTCAATTCGAAAAATAAACAGTAAACTGAAATGAAAAAGTTTTGTTTCCAAGTATGACAAATAAATAGGTATTACTCTGTCTATAAGAAAACAAAGGTTCTGTTGTTTCTGCAGAGTTTATTCCATTCAGTCAGTAGGGCCCTTTTCAAATCATTGCTGTTGGATATTTCATGTTTTCTTATATTTTCTTCCAGTTTTTGCCGCAAATTCTCCATTGGATTTACATCCGGAGATTGAGGTGGCATTTGCATCCAACATGGAGTGTTGTGCAACAACCACAGCCTGGTATTTAAGGCCATGGTCTTGGGGTCATTGTCCTGAGTGAAAATGTAATTTCCAGGAAGGTTAATTTTTTCCATGCTTTGGGGAAGATGAGACTTCAAAATGTTAATATATATTCTGTGATCCATTGTCAACAAAATACAAATATCCTACACTATTACCACTTACACAACCCCATACTATCAGAGAAATGCTCCATGTTTTACACTAGCTGTTAGATTCCTCTCATCTAACTCAATATGTTTCTTCCGCCACACTGTCACTCGTTCATTTGATTTGAAAATACAGAACTCTCATTGGTGAAAACCATGTTTTTCCAAAATACATTAGTGTCATTTCTACGTGCATTAGCATAGGCAAGCCTCTTTCTCCTGTTCACCTAATTGATGTAAGGTTTTCTACGAGCACTTCTCCCATTGTAACCACTGTTGTAAAGGATATTTCTGATAATTTGTGATAACACTTTTATTCCCATTGCTGTTTCAACTTCTGCTGCTATCTTCGGAGCACTATGTTTTGGGTTTCTAGTTTCTTTTCCAACTATAGTAGAACCTCGTTAATCCAGACCCCTTTACACCAGATTTTGCTTAAACTGGACAAGCATCCTTTAAAAAAATCTGAATTTGCAAATTGCTAACTTAAATTACAGTACTGCACTAAGACAAACTTAAGGAAACTGCCCATTTTATTTTTGCACAGATTGTACAATAGGAATTTCCTGGGAATACCAGGAATACATTAGTGACAATGGTACATTAGGCTGCCCTCCTTTCCACTCCCTTGCTGTACCTGGGATAGGGCTTGCAACTCATCAGAAGGCTTAGTTTAACACTTGCCTTTCTCAGTCATTAGGCTAAAGAAACAAATTGAGTGCATAATTTTGTGCATAATTCATAACTGAGAGATTAAGAGCTCCAAACTGCAAAGCATAGCCGAGAGATTGAGGGACCTCAGCCACAGAAAATAGCTGAGAGATTTAGAACCCTAAGCCACAGTTCAGAACCAAGGGAAATCTTTTTTTCTTTTTTTGGTTGCAACTGTGAAGCAGTGACAAAGCAGTGACAAAATATAGTTGTAGGATTGGTATAGCTAAACCGCAGACTAGCAGATTTTACTCTGTCCCTTAGGTTGACATTCTCAAATGCAATCTCTATGGCAATATTATTAATATTACTCACATTTGTTACACTTGAATTTCAATGCCCGACTATTACTTTTCGCCATTACTAATGAAGTTAAATTATCTAGAAAACCCTCGGGCCCTATTGACCTAGTTGTCGACGGGCCCTTAAGAAAAACTCACTCACTCTAGAAAATCCAATTAAGATATAAATGTTTTTAAAAGTATTTAACATCTGTGCCATATTACAAGAAGATATGCATTTTATTAAAGCTAAGAAAAAGAAAGTTTTAATGACGCTGTCAATTGCCAGAATTTAGTCCCACTGGAATTTTTTTACATGTCAGTAAATCTACTGACATGAGGCTGAGGCTTATAAGCACACTTAAAAACTATCAGTATGGGCCTGGTTTAAACCTGCAACCTTGGATCAGTGGTCCAGTATTTAACCAACTGAACCATCTGGTCCAACATGCATGAGTACTGAACCCTGATGAATTCCAGCGTATCCATTTTGTACAACCTATTGACTAGATCTAAGGCAATACGCAATGAACTAGCCATGCATTTAAAGCCAAACATCGTGAGTTCAAATCTCAGCATCTGCAGTCAAATGTGCCTGTGGCAAAGGAAGGGGAGGGCTCAAGTAAAATAATTGGTGTAATGGCATGCTTGGAAGCTGACGGGGTTACATTTGACTGCGGTTGCATGGATTTTGCTTTTTTTCTTAGTTTTATTGCAAAAAATTAATATTTTAAGTTAATATCTTTACAATAGGAAACGGCTGCAAATACTTGAATTCCATTTATTTAGGTTAGCATTACAAGAAAGCAGAACATATCTCAACAGTGAAAGGGTTAAATGTCCCGTCGTCTATGTGATGTCAAGCACAATGAAAGGGTTAAAGCAGATTTTACTATAATACACACTAGATTCAGATTAGCAAAACCATAAATAAGGAAGCTGTGAATCTTAAAACATTAAAAATGTTATATTTAACATAATATATCAAATTACCATCATTACTTTATACTTCCTTATGCTGTCTGTCCCATTAGTTGATGTCATGTAGTTTCAACTACATAGAAGCAAACTCGTGCAAATATTTCATGTTACTAGCAATGTGTCTCTTTTTCCACAGACTTTGTACTGAAGTTTAAGGAGTTCAAATGCAGCAACTATAGAAAAATGGATATCAAGAAAGAGCCCTGTTGCCTGGACTTCTGTCCAGAGAATGAGGGAGAGCATCTGACTGACGACTTTGCACAGACATTTAAGACTGAAACTGTTGCAAGTAGCAGTAACTGTGATGTTGACCCCAAATCAGAAATTGAACAAGAGGCTGTGGATTCCAAATTTTGCTTACAGAATAAGCTTTTTTCAGAACAAGATCTAATAAGATTTAATAAGACGATCAAAGAAAGTGAAATTGAAACCAAAATAGATATTAAAGAAGAACAGTGCTGGTTGGAAAGAACTTCAACAGGAACTTCATGTATTTGTGACGACAATAAGGTAAGTTCTGCATAAAAAGGGTGTCACATTTTTATTTTTCTTGCTTTGTCTCCGATGTTTAACATTGGCATATTATTAGGGACACAATTTTTTGGTGGATCGCAATGACGAAATATGTTAATAACTCAATAAAATGGTTTCAGAATCAATTCTGTTGCAATTGTCTGCATAATTACCAATGTTTACTCTTGCGATTAAAAGCAAATTTTAATACAACTTGCAAAATGAGTGTTAATTTATGATTTACCATGAAATTAATAATTTATTGCAATATTTACTTGTGAAATGAACATTAACGATTTAACATCAAATTAACATTTCATTATGATATTTCTGCAAAACTAATGTTAAAATATTTATTTCAGTAATAAAACAAGATCTGTTTTTGCAACATAGAAAGCCAGATGCAAGTTCAAGGACAAGGGTCCAAGCTGCATGTGGCTGGAACAAATGCAACTATCTTTACAATAAGCAGGAAATGTACATGAGAGCGGCAGGGAATGAAAATTGACAGATAACTAGTGGCATATGCGAGTGTTCAATGAACACATAGAATAATATACCTTCCATGCTACAGCACCACCACTGGAGCAAAGTGCTGGAGACAACACCCCCATCCCCTCTACTGGTTTTCTCGCACTCTGCAAACACACATAGCTTAGACTTGAATAATAAGTTCATGCGTATTTTACGGGAGGCTGCGATAGACATCAGGGAGCATGAGTTTAGTGCCAAAAATGGCGGGAGTTTAATGCTGAGTTTGTTTCGTGTGGTGCACTGTAGAGCCACAGCACCTGATTGTACAGTTACATTAAAATAAGTGCACCACATGTGCACTTGAAAGAGTTTCCATGGCAACGAACATCGTCCTCCGTAGTCTAGGGGTAACATGCTAGTCTCTGGTTCCCTAGGTCGCAGGTTCAAACCTGGTGGAGGGTGATGAATTTTTATGGGCCTAAAAATCCTTAGTATGGCTTTCTTTAAAAGGGAAGCAAAGCTGTTGGCCCCTTGTTATGCATTTATGACATGTAAAAGAATTTATATGAGCAAAATTAAGCTATCTTCCATGCCCAATGTAGCATGGGACGCTGAGAACCACAGTCTATGTACATACATATATTTTAATTTCTAATGGTGATTGTGAAGGAGCTGTTTCAGTGTACAATATTTTGTCAGATAAATGAACCAATATTACAGCAGGGAACTTAGAAACCATGCTTACTTGTTATTTCAATGAACATACTACATATAACATTTGAAATTGAGACAGAACATTAGAAGACGCCAAAAGAAAATCGTTTATGTGAATATTTAGTTAAAAGTGTAATTTGTTTTTTGATGTTGGTATGAACTGATCAAATGACGAAAACGTGTTGCAAATGTTCATTGTTATAAACAACTAAGTTAGTTTAAAGACGTCATAAATATTTCCATATTTGATTTTAATATATATGTATAAATATTAGAATTACATGTGTTCGATAATAAAAGTAAGGGAGGATGGTTAGGGATCGCTTCCCTAACAAGAAAGAACCATTTGATGGACGCATACGCGGATGTATACGAAAAAGGCGGTATCGCGTGAAGTGACGTCATAAACTGTCCACTTGCGTGTGTGTAATCGAAGTGAAAGGACATATTTAGGTAGTGTGAACATAGAATTTTCACCAGACTTTCATCAAGCATTGGTCCCACTAAATGAGAAGGTGGAAGCGTTTTAAATCATTTAGAATGGTGCTGAGAGGAATTATTTAATGTAAAGTATCGATGAAGTGTTAATAAAATAACACATTGTGGTGAAGAAACATCGTGTGATTTTTCATTCCATCCGTTACCAAGCCCTGAGATCACAAAGATCTCATTAGCTCAAAGACACAACGTTGAAAATAATTGCAAAAACTGCACCAAAGTGTAAATTATAACAGTCATATTTGATATTTTATTTCACTGCTTTTATCCCGCTTTGAGCCTTCTTTTTATACAGACAGTCACAATTTTTATTCACCATAAAATTGTGTCCATATATGGTATCTATAAATAAGTGTGTTTATTTGGCTCAGAAGTAGAAGAGTTGTATATGGGGGTTGATGCTGTTAAGATGTGGTAGGGAATCTTGGAGGGCTTCTTTCCCATTGGACTATGCGACGAAGGTGTCATCCACATAGCAGAGCCAGACAGTTGGTTTTTGTGGAGCTGTGTCTAAGGCTGTAGACTCAAAGGATTCTATGAGAAATTGGCCACCACCGGGCTCAGAGGGTTCGCCGTGGCAACACCGTTTATCTGTTCATAGAATGAATGTTTCCACTGGAAATCTGTAGACTTGACGCCTAACAGCAGCAGGGAAAGTGAGAGAAGAACAAAGAATATGTCGAGAACATGGTGGAAGAGTGTAATTATGTCTGGGAAAATGTGCTTCAGCTGTGTGAGGACCTCTTGTACTGAATTCACGGTGAAGAGTGAGATGACAACAAAGCTAATAAGAAGGTTGTGAGGTTGTAGCGTGAGACTTTGGAGCTTCTGGATGAAATATGTAGCCTTTAACGAAGGAGTTTGTCAAGCCAATGTGTGGTTGTAGGCAGGCTAGATGTTTGGCTATGGCGTAAGTTAGAGATCCAATTCCACTGACAATAGGCCTCAGAGGCACATCCGGTTTGTGGATTTTTGACAGGCCATAAAGTCTGGGAGGTTGAGCTTCTGATTTGATGAAGCAGTGTTTGTCTTCCACTGGCAGGGAAGCATTGTTGATGAGAGCATTCATTTTTTGCAGACTATGAGCTGTGGGATCTAGTTGAATATTGCTGTATGTCAGGTTTAAGGTCTGAGATTTTGTTATTGTAGTCCTGCTGATTTAGAATGACAGTGTCAATCCCCTATACAGCTGAGCAGATGATTATGCTTTTGTTGTTATACAAATTCCTCAAGGTGGTCCTCTCTTGGAAAGTTAGATTACTGGGTGGAGCCTTAGCATGTTGGGGAATCCTAGCAGATTCACAGCGAATCTAATTGGCTGTTGCTGTTGGAAGGCCTCAAAGTTAATTGTTGCATACTATTGGCATATTTTCATTCACATACACAACAAAAGTACACTATTACTACAAAATTGTTGGATTTTTTTGCCACATACAGAGTTCCAAAGTAATTTTAGTTCAGAAATTTTCATTACTGAAGTAATAAGAATACTCGGGGGAGTACCCGAGGCTCTAAAACCTCCCTCATGTACTGGTTGCTGTTCAAATGGCCCTCAATTCATAGGAGACAAGATTGCTTGTTGTAATCAATGGTGCTCCAAACCATCAAACTTGGTGTTAGTCTGCTACGCCACTCAGCAATGCAGGCCTTTAGATTACGCTCACCATGCTACCATTGAACGCATATGCAGCCATCACTGTGAGACAGGTTGAAATAGGACTCGTCTGAAAACACTACACTTTGCCACTCAGCATGCCAGTCACGTGCCCATCACAGTCGAAGGTGCTTGTGGGTTTTGTACAATGGAAGCTGATGTAATGGCATTGTACAGTCAGTCCAATCTGCAGCAGACCGTGACAAATCATCAATACAGACAGATTCACACTTGTTGCAGTGCTCCAGCATTGAGCTAATCTTCAGATGAAGCTGTGCAGTCCGTTATGGCCATTCAGAGAAGATAGTGGTTATCCTGTGTTGTGGTCATATTGTGGTGTCCAGTATCCAATCTCTGCTGCATACAACCCTTTTCTGTCCCCCCACCCTCATCGCTGCATAATGTGTTCACCTTGTTTGATAGCTGATTATACTTGGTGCAACACTGACCTTGTTGGACAAACACAACAGGTCTGTGCCCAGCCTACATTTACCCTATCCCTCTGCAATCCGAAGCACTTATTGGTCGCATACTGTTCTACACATCGCCCAAGTTTGTTTGGATTAATTCTTGGAATACTTTCATGGTGTTGCAATTTTCATGAACAGTAGTGTATGAAGTTATTCCTTGCCAGTAGATAATACAAAAAGTGTCGGTATGTTTCTGCTCATATTTCTGAAAAAACCACAATGTCAAGGCAGAAACAGATCATGTGATATTCTATGTATTATTCTGTTACAGGATGGGACAAGTGAAGACCTTTGCTTCATAAAATCACTAACGTAAGTCCTCTGACTTATTCTTTATCCACTGAATAACATTTCTGTTTCATTTTACTTGCATTCCTTTTAGTGTTGTGTATAGATCTAAAAATTGGAATGGAGTTTTATTTATGGAACCTGTTTAGCTCCCATGGTTCACAGCATCCTATTCTATATTGGACATTAAAGATTGCTTAAGTTTGCTCCATGACACTTTTATCAGGCTTAAGGTTCTTTAATGTGCCATAAGGATTTTTACGATCCAAAAAGTTCATATTGTTCTACCTTTTGCTACTTTCTTCCTGCCATGTGCTCTTCCCCAGGATATCTTACCTTTCACTAGTATCTTCCTGTTATGCACCCTCAAGTCTATCTTACTTTCACCACTCTTTCTGTCATACACCCCTCAAGGTTATCTCACCTTTCACTATTATACTACTGCAATGAAACCCCAAGGCTATCTCACCTTTCACTATTATACTACTGCAATGAAATCCCAAGGCTATCTCACCTTTCACTATTATACTACTGATATGCACCCCCTGACCCTATATTACCTTGCACTATTATGCTCATTCAGCACCGACACCTCTTAACTCCTGTAAATAATAAAAGGAGCCAGTGTTTACCCTTTTAGAGTAGCTGTTGACTAATCTGGAAAAGCAATCATATCTTGTTACAGCAGTCTTATTTGAAGTGGATATAGAGTAAGCATATATTTGAAAACTTACTTTAGTTTAACTTTTAAGGGCCCCTCCACCCTTCAGCAGTTTCCCTATATTCCCATGTGCCGTTCTTTCCATTTGAACAAGTTGGCCTCCTCTAGGCATCGATCATTCATCGTTCTATGAATGTGTCCTCTCCAAGTTGCCCTTGGCCTGTGTAACGGATTAATTAGTGGGGGGCACGAACAGCAGTTGGAAGAGCCAAAAAGAGAGGGTGGTCGGCAAGAGATGGAACAGCTTGAGATGACGCCAGAGAGAAAAAGCCTGTGGTCTAGAGGTTTCTACTGCGTAGTTAGTGTGCGTTTTTTTTTGGAGTCTACCGTGAGATGTGACCAGGAGTTCGTCCGCCATCAACAAGGGGAAGTAGAACCCGGGCACCAGTGCAAGTCGGCACCCACTGGTCGTGGGGAATGCAAGATAGGCGCATAAACTTCATTCTCCCAGTTACATGGAATACGACTTGGTGCATGTGGTTCCCTTTGGCAAAGGAGCGGTATGGACTTCTGAGGTGGTTGAGCCAGTTAAGTCTGGTTAGAGACGTCGTCTATGTGCAAGGAGGCTTCGATGAATGGCGGTGAAAGCTGAGGACACCGTTGTACACTGTCGACCAGGGCGTGGCTACTCCAGGCTGGAAGTTCTCCGTACATCCTATATCTTCTAGTGCCGACATCGGGATGAGTATCAGTTTTGTTAATAATACTTTGTAGGAGTGGGAAAACTCCAGAGGGACAGTTAACAAAGGGGGATTGCTCTGTACGAGGCCCCTTATCAGTAAACCGGAGAGCAACTCGGTAGTTTAGTTAGTGGATATTGTCACAGACTGTACGCAAGATTTCCAGCTAGTATTTTCTGTGTAATTAACTGATTCCAAATATAGGAAAGGTTCTTGTTTTCATTTTAGAATTTTCATGTTAATATTTAATAGCGTTCATTATCAAGTTGGTGGTTTCATTTTAATATTTTTAAGTTACTACGTAACGGAGTCCATTGTTAAAATTATTGTTTTTTTAACTAATTGCTTGTTAATATTTAACACCTTTCACTATAATAAATGTTATGCTATGCTGTAGTGTGTTGTGTTACTTGGTAGTACCCTGTAACGATCCTGCGGAATACGCTAGTAAGGAAAGGGAAAGGTAGTAGGTGTAAGCAAAACGCAAAAGGAGCGTAACACTGGTAGCAGAGCCATTTTGTCCTACATACACGTTTTAGTGTCGGTGGGAACATTTAACAGGATACTACAAAGTACACAAAATAGTGTTTCAGGTCAATTATATTGTCAGTGTCATAATGGAAATTGTATTTCAGCCCGAATTCCTCCATCGTACGGAGTTGGAAAGAGAACTGAAAATAAGACAGATAAAATATGATTCAAAAAGTACAGTAGTTGAATTGGCCAGAAGTTTACGAGAAGCATTAAGCCAACCAAGCCCAATTAATCTCGGAGCGAGTTTTGATCCGGTACAGGAAATCGGACTTTGTGAGGCGAATGTTAATTTATTTGATGAAATGTTAAAAGAACTTAGGTTATCGGAAATCACACCGAGTCAGAAACGAAGAATAGTTGGAAGGTTAAAGTATTGGAGTTTTAGGATAAAGGAAAATGCACGATTGTTAGAAGGAGAAAATAATGAACAGCTTCATAAGTTGGGGAGGCGCTTGTCGTCATTAGCAACACAATTAGATGCCACCGGAATTGAAAATAAAGGAGCAACTGGTTCAGGAAATACTGAGAATATCAATCCAGAGCTACTTCAAGTTAAATTCGCGAAACTTGTTGTACCGAATCCATGGCAAGCGTTCTTAGCGTCATTAAAAATATTTGAGGTAAAATCACCAGACGACATATTGGATTTTCTCATTTGTTTGGTGAAAGCTAAAATGCAAGCTGAAGCTTTCCGAACACCACAAGTGACTGTGTTACAGATGTTACAACCTTTTGTAGGCTTGAATTTACAGTCGGTGTTGTTACAAATAATTGCAGAAGAGGGCTCGTTAGATAGTTTTCATAGTAAGGTGTTACATATGTTTCTGTCATCAGCACAAATTCATGAGCTCCTATATCGACATTTTTTTAGGCTACAACGGACTTCGGAAAGTATTTTAGATTATATTAATCAGCAGAAGTTGGTAGCCTTGGCACTAAAAGTAGTACTTTCAGAAGAAGAGATTGTGAGTAATATATTACAGAATACAGTTCATATCGAACTCCGGTCATTATTTTTGAGTAAATCAAAGCCCACGACCTTTAAAGAGTTGGAGGAGGTAGCTTTGAAATGTACACAATTGCCAAGTTTAAATACGTGCGGGTCTCAGATTCAAATGGGGCAACCACTATCGAATACCGAACTAACGAAACAAGAGAGTAAACAAGGGTTCGTGTGTTATTACTGTAATAAGCCAGGTCATATGGTAAAAGATTGTGACGTTAAACGGCTTAAGGGAGAGCAGATATTTCAAAACTCGTCTTTCGGGAGGAATTCCTGACAATTAAGGGACAGGCTGGTTCACGGAATAAATGCAATACAGGGTTTAGTGCATAAAGAATTGCCTTTTATGAAGATAGAGGTAAATAGGATTCCCTCATTCGCGTTGATTGACACGGGTAGTGTGGTAACATTAGTTAATGCACAGTATATTAAGGATAAGCGTAGAGATCTAATGGTTGAGGAAACACAATTCATTACGGTAGATAGCAGCCCGTTGAAGATTATTGGATCCTTAGTAATTCCATTGAAAATTGGGGAGTTTCGTTGGAACTATAAAGTTTATGTCATAGAGGAATTATTTGTACCACTGATCTTAGGAGCGGATTTTGTTAGACATACACAAATGGTAGTGGATTTAGCGAGAGCAAAAGCTTATTTCGGTTTTCAACCAAGTACTTATATTCCATTACAAACTTGGTTAAAACAGAGTCCAGGGGGTACAGTTATTTCTAATGTGGAAGAAGAACGGTTAAACAGGGAAATTGATCTGGGATATTTATCATCGCAACAACAGAGTAAATTACAACCACTTTTGGATGAGTTTACCGATGTATTAACGAAACGCCTGGGACGAACAAACCTTATGCAATATGAAATTCAGTTACAAGATCAAACACCGGTACGATTATCGCCTTATCGGCTACCCCCAAATCGGCTAAATTTATTAAGAAAGAAAGTAAACGAAATGTTAGAAACTGGAGTGATAGTACACTCCCAGTCAAATTATTCAAGTCCGGTGTTCGTAGTACCAAAGGCAAATAATGACGTGCGGTTAGTAGTAGATTATAGACAGTTGAACCAGAAACTGCGGATTGATTCAACCCCATTACCCCATATTCATTACTCATTTCATTGGTTTGCAGGAGCAAGATATTTTACAACTTTGGATTTAAACAGTGCGTATTACCAGATCCCTTTACATGAGAATTCTCGACGGTATACAGCTTTTACCACAGATTATAATTTGTTTGAATTTACTTCACTACCTTTCGGTTTGGCGGTTGGAGCTCAGGTCTTAACACAGTTACTAGATAAGATCTTTGGGGATATTAAATTTACTTATCTTTATCATTACTTAGATGATCTTTGTATTTATTCGAGTACTTTTGAGGAACATCTTTGCCATATAAGAGAGGTGTTTACGAGATTACGTAACGCTGGATTAACAGTTAATCCGCAAAAAGTGAAGTTCGCTACTTCAGAATTGAGATTCTTGGGGCATATTATCTCGTCACAGGGAGTACGAGTAGATCCTGACAGAGTACTTAAGATTCGCGAATATCCGCGACCACGGTCGGTTAAGCATATAGCAAGATTTTTGGGAATGGTTAATTATTTTTCGAAGTTTATCCCCGTTTATGCAGATTTGGCTGAACCATTAAATAGATTACGTAAGAAAGGAGTAAAGTTTCATTGGGATATAGAGCAAGAAAAGGCGTTTATTAAATTAAAGGAATGTTTAATGTCACCTCCAATATTGGCAGTACCGGACTTCTCAAAAAAATTTGTGCTTCAAACGGATGCCTCGTCGGGAGCGATTTCGGCGGTATTGCTATTAGAATCTGCCGAGGGGAGGAAAGCAGTGGCTTATGCATCACGAAGATTATCAGCGACCGAGAGAAAATATTCAATTTACGAATTGGAGGCCCTAGCGGTGTTATATGGCTTGGAGAAATATCGATTTTACCTGGAACATACCGAATTTCAATTAGAAACAGACAATCAGGCGATATCATGGGTCTTAGCGAAACCGAGGAAAGCAGGGAAAATTGCCAGATGGGCATTAAAATTATCTAGCTTTAAGTTCACAGTAAAACATGTCAGAAGTTCGAGTAATTCAATAGCGGATGCTCTGTCAAGGATGTATGATACGCCAGTGGATAATTGTGAACAAGTTTCAGGAAAAGTATGTACAATATTATCAAATCTTCCCTCGTTGTTTGAAGATATCCGGACCTATCAACGTAACGATAGTGAATTGGGGCCCCTATTGCAACAGGTTGAGGGGGGGGAAGGAGTACCAAAATATGTCGTACAGGATGGAGTATTGTGTTGTAAAAATAGAACGCAGGACGCAAAGATTCTGGTACCAAAGAGCTTAGTGCCAGAGCTGTTTACCTATTTTCACGAAGCGCCTAGTGGGGGGCACTTAGGGGGGTTTAAAACCAGAGCTAGGATCAAACAGTATTTCAGATGGAAAGGAATGGATAAAGAGATAACCCAGAGAGTAGCTCAGTGTCGTAGGTGTAAACAGAGCAAGCCTGTAAAGAGTAAGCAAGTGGGGTATTTGGCCTCCAAGGTAGCTGAACGGCCAATGGAGAGATTGTTTGTCGATTACATCGGACCATTTCCGAGGAGCAAGATGGGAAATAAACATGCGCTGGTGATAGTTGATGCGTTTACAAAATATGTTTGGATACGAGCAGTTCGTGAAGCGAACACCCATAATGTGATTAAGGAATTGCAAGGCATAATTGCTGTCTTCGGAGTACCGGAGGAAGTCGTTTCGGATAATGCCACGTGTTTTAAGTCAAGGGCGTTTAAATCGTTTTGTTGGGGAAGTGGCATTCGTAACGTATTCATGGTACCCTACTATCCTAAGGCGTCACAAAGTGAAAGGGTTAATAGAAACCTGAAGAATGCGTTGATTGCCTATCACTCAGATGATCACACCAAGTGGGACCAGAACTTGTACTGGTTGCAATTTGCATTTAATGCGGCTAGGCACGAGAGTCATGGCGAGAGCCCGTTCAGGTTAATGTTTAAATTCCAGCCTAACTGTCCTCTATCTAATTTATGGGGGATCAAGGACATTTTGCCGGATAAAGTAAGCGAGTCCGAGATTCGGGAGACCTGGAAACGGGTCAGACGTAATTTATTGAAGGCTAGAGATAAAGTGGCTAAGTACTATAATGCGGGACGACAAGCTCCTCACTTTCAGGTTGGCGATATAGTGTACGTACAGAATCATCCCCAGAGTAAGGCAAGTAATAAGTACACGGCTAAACTCGCCCCGAGATATAAGGGCCCATGGCTTATAGAAGAATTCACATCTCCAGTCTCAGTGCGATTGACGGAGAGCGGGACTGGAAAATCAAGCTTTGCGCATGTGTCTCAATTGAAGAAATAATAGGAATAGGAATTGTAAACTGAGATGTTCTCCGGGGTAGGATGAAGGGTTCACCTCTTCAAGGCTATTGTTTCACAATAGATTAAAGGGGGGGAGTGTAACGGATTAATTAGTGGGGGGCACGAACAGCAGTTGGAAGAGCCAAAAAGAGAGGGTGGTCGGCAAGAGATGGAACAGCTTGAGATGACGCCAGAGAGAAAAAGCCTGTGGTCTAGAGGTTTCTACTGCGTAGTTAGTGTGCGTTTTTTTTTGGAGTCTACCGTGAGATGTGACCAGGAGTTCGTCCGCCATCAACAAGGGGAAGTAGAACCCGGGCACCAGTGCAAGTCGGCACCCACTGGTCGTGGGGAATGCAAGATAGGCGCATAAACTTCATTCTCCCAGTTACATGGAATACGACTTGGTGCATGTGGTTCCCTTTGGCAAAGGAGCGGTATGGACTTCTGAGGTGGTTGAGCCAGTTAAGTCTGGTTAGAGACGTCGTCTATGTGCAAGGAGGCTTCGATGAATGGCGGTGAAAGCTGAGGACACCGTTGTACACTGTCGACCAGGGCGTGGCTACTCCAGGCTGGAAGTTCTCCGTACATCCTATATCTTCTAGTGCCGACATCGGGATGAGTATCAGTTTTGTTAATAATACTTTGTAGGAGTGGGAAAACTCCAGAGGGACAGTTAACAAAGGGGGATTGCTCTGTACGAGGCCCCTTATCAGTAAACCGGAGAGCAACTCGGTAGTTTAGTTAGTGGATATTGTCACAGACTGTACGCAAGATTTCCAGCTAGTATTTTCTGTGTAATTAACTGATTCCAAATATAGGAAAGGTTCTTGTTTTCATTTTAGAATTTTCATGTTAATATTTAATAGCGTTCATTATCAAGTTGGTGGTTTCATTTTAATATTTTTAAGTTACTACGTAACGGAGTCCATTGTTAAAATTATTGTTTTTTTAACTAATTGCTTGTTAATATTTAACACCTTTCACTATAATAAATGTTATGCTATGCTGTAGTGTGTTGTGTTACTTGGTAGTACCCTGTAACGATCCTGCGGAATACGCTAGTAAGGAAAGGGAAAGGTAGTAGGTGTAAGCAAAACGCAAAAGGAGCGTAACACCTGCCCCACTTCCTTCTTCCACGAGATGACCATTCTAAAAAGATGTATATTGAAAACACAAGTTCAATTATAAGTTATACAATTACTTCGCATCATTGTATATCACAGAGGTACACCATGTACATTTTATGCAAAATTATGAAAATCAGATAACCTTTTACATAACTATCCCACATTACTTATATTTGCACAAACATAAGACTGATTACTGTTACAATTCTAGAAAGATAATGTTTTGAAATGGTCAGACTCACTGCTCACAATGTTTCCAATAAGTAAACCCTTAAGAGGTAGAACTGGAACTTAAAAATTCAATGCCACAACTGGGATTTGAACCACAGACCTTCCGCTTGCCAGGCGGACGCTCTAACCACTGAGCTATTGTGACAAACTGCCAGAATGGCATTAAATTGTCAAGCCAGTTCGTATTTCTCCTGGTAAACCACAAAGGCAGTCTCACATCAGAGACAATTACCCCAATGGTGACTTACTATTGCAAGTACTTTATATCCCAGGATTAAATAACCTTCACATGGTAATTATTATTTATTTATGCCAACAAACTTACTGTTGGTGTTTTTAAACACACAAGCCGTGTGTGGGCAAAGTTTAAGAGGTAGAACTGGAACTTAAAAATTCAATGCCACAACTGGGATTTGAACCACAGACCTCTTAAACTTTGCCCACACACGGCTTGTGTGTTTAAAAACACCAACAGTAAGTTTGTTGGCATAAATAAATAATAATTACCATGTGAAGGTTATTTAATCCTGGGATATAAAGTACTTGCAATAGTAAGTCACCATTGGGGTAATTGTCTCTGATGTGAGACTGCCTTTGTGGTTTACCAGGAGAAATACGCACTGGCTTGAGAATTTAATGCCATTCTGGCAGTTTGTCACAATAGCTCAGTGGTTAGAGCGTCCGCCCGGCAAGCGGAAGGTCTGTGGTTCAAATCCCAGTTGTGGCATTGAATTTTTAAGTTCCAGTTCTACCTCTTAAACTTTGCCCACACACGGCTTGTGTGTTTAAAAACACCAACAGTAAGTTTGTTGGCATAAATAAATAAGTAAACCCTTATTTTTGTTTTAACACGCAATAACAGCATGACCAAAATATTCTGTTTCATGAATTAATGTGTCTCATCATGTGCAAATGGAAAATAAATATTCACAAATGTTATTTCTTCTTCTATCTGGTTCAGTAAGTATTGATTTCATTATTTTTATTTTTCAGTTTATACAAAGAGGGTGTTTCCAGTTATACATCAGATTTATTCTCAAGTAAAGACTTAGACAATGACGTAAGTTTCAATATGAACAAGGATAGTTCCGCATGTGAAAGTCACAGAAAATGTCTAAGTCAAGAAAGTGTAGTTACAGCTATATCTTCAGTAGAAACAAGCGTTTGCTCAGAAATATCAGAAGCAAACGAGTGTGACATTCGGGAGAAGGCCTTGAAGCAGTTGGCATCTCTGAAAACTCACAAATGTAAGGGGGGTAAAAGAACACACAAGTGCAGCATATGTAATAAGGGTTTTACTCTATTGGGTCAGATGGAAGTACACAAATTGATACACGAGGGCATAAGGCCACACAAGTGTAACATTTGTAACAAGGCTTTTACTAAGTTATCACATTTGAAAACACACAAATTGATTCATGAGGGCATAAAGCCACATAAGTGTAATATTTGTAAAAAGGCTTTTACTGGGTTGTCATATTTGAAAACACACAAACTAATTCATGAGGGCATAAAGCCATACAAGTGTAATATTTGTAAAAAGGCTTTTAATAGGTTATCAAATTTGAAAAGACACAAATCAATTCATGAGAGCATACAACCATACCAGTGTAACATTTGTAACAAGGCTTTTACTCAGTCATCTCATTTGACAGCACACAAATTGATTCATCAGGGCATAAAGCCACACAAGTGTAAAATTTGTAAAAAGGCTTTTACTAAGTTATCAGGTTTGAAAACACACGAATTAATTCATGAGGGCATAAAGCCACACCAGTGTAGCATTTGTAAAAAGACTTTTAATAGGTTGTCAAATTTGAAAAGACACAAAATGATTCATGAGGGCATAAAGCCACACAAGTGTAATATTTGTAACAAGGATTTTAGTGACTTGTCAACTTTGAAAAAACACAATTTAATACATGAGGGTATAAAGCCACATAAGTGTGACATTTGTAACATGGCGTTTACTCAGTCATCAACTTTGAAAACACACAAATTGATTCATGAAGGCATAAAGCCACATCAGTGTAGCATTTGTAAAAATGCTTTTACCACATTATCAAAGTTGAAACAACACAAATTGATTCATGAGGGCATAAAGTCCCACAGCTGCCACATATGTAATAAGGCTTTTACACAGTTATCAGGTTTGAAAACACACAAACTGATTCACGAGGGCACAAAACCACACAAGTGTAACATCTGTCAAAAAGCTTTTGCCACAATACCTTATCTGAAAGCACATAAACTGAGTCATGAGCATATAAAGCCACACAGCTGTAACATTTGTAGCAAGACTTTTACTAAGTCAACACATTTGAAACGGCACAAATTGATTCACAAGGACAAAAAGCCACAGTAGTGTAATGTATGTGAGCGGGTACCCTTAATTTAAGCTCTAGAATACTTCACTTGATTTTAAATCACAGCACAGTAATGGATGTGAGAAGCATTTACACTTCATTCACCTTGTAACAAAGTTAATTTACTTTGTTAATCCAAAGTTCTGTATGACTTGTACTAGTGTGTATATAATTATATACATATGGAGAAAGGCATACATTAATTACTTTATATTTTCTTATGTTGCATATTTTCCTTGTTATCTATAAACCTGTATTTCATTCAATGGGAAAGAAAGTGTAACAAATGAAGTTTCAAGGGTAAATGGTTTTCTTAACTATATCCTTTGCAACTTAAGAAAATTATCTTGGATGAACTGAATATTACTTGTCTCAAGGTACTTTTCATTTAATATTGTGATAAAATTGTTTTATGGACAGTATCATACAGATTTTGAGCTGCCGTAGGGTTTCTTTATTTCTGCAGAAAATCCGGAAACACGTCAGTTTTTTATATTTTTTTAACGTCCTCCAACTTAGTGTCATTGAATGAATAAAATGGGTGAAATGATCCTTTAATGAGCCCAAGGTCCATAGAGCTTTAAGTTACCCATCATTTATCTTCTCAGGGTAAGGGAAAGCCTTGGAAAAACCTTATCCAGATAACTTACCCTAAGCGAGATTTGAACTCACAACCACTTGGACGTGAGGCAGACACTACCACCACGGTACAGAGGCAGGCAGGATACACTTCAGTGTTGAGCGTTATGAAAAAGGGTAACTTTTAGGCATGTTTTACACATACATAGTTTTGCATTGAGGAATATATCTTATTAATGTGGGGAATTAACTTTGCAATAACTAAAGAAAATTGAATAAAGATAAATAGGTATTAAGGTATATTGTTATGTAATTACACCTAAATTTAAGGTTTTCAATTCTGTATTACATTAGAGAGACTGCACATGAACTTCAGACTACACAAGGAATGTACTTTAGTAAACGAGGGAAAAGGCTTCTTAGGGATCCATTTTTAAAGTGACTACAGAATGTATCCGGGGAAGGCAGTGCATTAAACAAGGTGAGGTAGAACAGTACTGTGAAAATAGTTTAGTTCTACCTAGTTAAAAAAATTAGGAAATTCCATAGGTTTATTCAGTGAAGTTAACACTCCCAGTAAAAAAAGATTATAAACCAAGCCAATTAGAACTAATACGAGTGCTTATAAAATTTCAACACATGTGTTAAGTGAGGAATAGCCAAGAGCATTGCCTTGATATCTGTGAAATTCAGAACTGTTAGTTGCAGTTCCTTGGCTTTTGCAAATTTATATTTTCTCAAATACAAAATTAACAGACGAGTTTAGTTCTCCACAGCTTCCTATCAGGATGAAGATACACTGCTTGAAATAGAATTAATGAGGTTATAGCAATGCTGTATAGTGCTTGAAAATAACATGACAACGTTGCTGGGTGCAAACAGTTGCTTCACGTTGAAGTGATCTACAATTGCATTGTGTTCTGTTTAATATATAATTAATTTACATTATTCACTAGCATCCAGATCTTGTAAGAATATCTTTTTATGGCCATTTAAGGATACCCATCTGTGAAATTTTGAAAATCTACAGTTTTCATTGGATTGATCTGAAATTTTAACGCAACAATCACTGTATAGTGAGGAGTAACTGTTAAATTTCATACAGTTAGTCAGATTAGTTGCTAACATATTAATATTTTATTATATATTTTTAAGTATTTGTATAAATGGTTCCCCATGATGCAATTTTGATTTGAAAAACTTAATAATTTTCAGTTATGTCCTGTAATAGAATGTTAGCAAATTGATGAGATAAATTTTTGATCTTGTTATTAGTTTGGATAAAAATAAATTTTAAAGTTTAAAATCATAATTTTTTCATTTAAATTTCGAAATGCAAACTTAAATATTTAATTACTCAGCAGTTACTCACGTTATGAAAAAATTATCTCATCATTTCTTTTTAATGTTATTTCTAAGCAGGTACACCAAATTTAATGCATAAGTACTGAACATTGCATCGTATGGGGCATTTTAAAGAGCAAATAGTGCTAAAAATAAAAACATGGAAAAACTAAGTTTGAAGTCATAGCAAGGATAATGGAACTGTACGGATTTAAATGGACATGACCTCTTACAAGCAATCACTTAGGCGGCCACGTGACATAGTTAAGAAGGCCGTAAGGCTATAAAAAGCATATCAAAATAAAGCAGAAGACTTAAACTATTTGATAAAACAAAAATCCATTTTTGAAATTTTTAGCCTTTTTTCACAGATGCGTATCCTTAAACCGTATTTTACACTATTAAACACTTATATATCTGAACTTAGTAATAACCTAGGAAATTGATACAAAGATACCTCTGAATGTGAATATTTAAAGGAAAATATTAATTTCGGTACGAATGATTGGCAATTGAGGTAGACGTGTTCCGTACTTTATTTTCAGTAATTGCAATTAACATCTTATAAATAACACAGTTGTAAAATTGCAATCATATTGCAGCATTCATAAGACGGTGGGAAAAGGTATAACACTATGAGGAATATAAATACCTAAAGGAGGAACTTTAACAGAAATAGATTCCATTAGTTTGTACAATTTGATATTTTGCACGGATTATATGAATAATGATGTTCCCACTAAGAAAGAAAAAAATAAAAGTGGAAATAAAAAAGGAATGTTACATCCCTCCACTACTAAATTGTATTAACGAGTTCAACTATAGCAAACACAGGGTCTAGGTATCGCTGATTAAGCTTACGTCTTAAGCCTAGCAGCCAACACAAATTATTTTTAGCTTTAGTCTACAACTTGATAGAAACACAGTAATAATATATTTTTGGCAGGTGCACTGAAGGTGAATTTGCAATGTTTGCCTGTTAATGTAGAAGGATTGCTGAAATATTGCTCTCCAAAACTTCAAGGTGAGCCGATGGCAGCCATATGCTCTGAACAGCAAGAGAAGCATATGTCTAATTTAATTCTCATAACATCTGTGGTAGTATGCTGAGAATTAGGTGACCTTTGCAGGTCTCACTGAAGTTGGGCATTTACTTTAGTGAAAGATAGTACCTAATATGTTTGTATTAGGTGATACGAGAGAAATACCCCCCTGCCCCTTGGTGGGGTAATTTTTGTTAAGAATAACCTAAAGTTTGAAATAGTTGATATCTCAGCTTAGAGTATAAATTACATTTTGGAAACTCTAGCTATGATGCAAGTATAATTTGATTATAGTGTCTGTATGCCCCACACCAAATTGCAATGTAAAATTACTAGTAAGCATCTTGTAAACTATGATTACCTACTCAAAGGTTTGATTGGCATATAACACCTCTGGCTAATTAAATATATATAGGTATTGGACTTGTTGCAAGGTACCATTAACTTTTAAATATGTTAAGATTGCACAACTTACACTATATCCACAATAAACCCACTGGTAATTAATCTAATCCCAATAACATAGTAAGAAATATGTGCAAAACATGTTTTTTATGTATAATTTGCTTGACCGAAATATATTGTCAGATTATGGAGGTATTTCGGTCAAATTTCAGCTAAAGAAAACAAAGGCATTATATCTTCAAAGCCCCTCTTGTCACCAGAAAGGTTAGAGTTAGTTCAATGCAAATCGACTGCTCAACAATTTATAGCTATGAAATGAAATAGTTATTTATGAATGTGGTGTAACTACTAGGGTCGTGAGCATCTCATTCCATATTGGGCATGAAAGACCACTTAATTTTGCTCAGAGGCATCCTTCAGGCTTCAGGATCTTTTACATGCCATAAATCTACAACACGGTGCCATCAACTTTAGTTCCCTTTCGAAGGAAGCCATGCTAAGGATTTCTATGCCCTAAAAAATACATCGACCTCTGTCGGATTTGAACCTGTGACCTCAGAAACTAGAGGCTATCATGTTACTCCTAGACCATTGAGGATGACTGCTGACCAGAGACGTGTGCGTTTTTCTGTAGGTACACTGCACATGGCTCGTGTATGTAAACAACTGCAGGTAGGTCTGACCACGAAAGAACGCCATCACTCCACGTCTGCAGGTCACTGCGAGAAGAAACAAAACAGTCGGGTTATACTACACCTTGATCTTGCGTCTGCATACACTTGCAAGGCAATGCTTCACTAGTTCACAGAGATCTACGTTACATTGTTTTCGACTCTTGCTTCTAGAGTGGCAGATGTTTGCACATTTGATGGCCGTGCTGTACTTCTGACGTCATTCATCCAGCGCACATCTCTCCGGTCTTTAAGGACGACTATAGCAGTGGTGACATAGAAAATACCATTTCAAATTTTAACCAAATGATTACCTATTGCTTTAATCTGCACTGTCTAGAGAAAATGATTAGTAGAAAGTGGAAAACTGACAACGGCACCAAATTTAATTACACCAGAACTTACCGAAATGCGCAATGTGCTATTCACTCTTTATCGTAAATCCATAGGGACACAATTTTATCGTGAATAAAAGTTTTAAATGTCAGTATAAATAGAAGGCTCAAAGCGGGATAAAAGCAGTGAAATTAAATATAAAATATCACTTATAATTTACATTTCAAAAGTTATACGTAGCACGGTCATTGAAATAACAAGTAAGCATGGTTTCTAAGTTCCCTGCTTTTATCTGACAAAATACTGTACACTGAAAGAGCTTCACAATCACCATTAGAAATTTAAAAATAGGTAAGTACACAGACTGTGGTTCTCAGTGTCCCATTCTACATTGGGCATGAAAGATCGCTTAATTTTGGTTATAGTCTTCTATATAAAGCTTGAGGTTCTTTTACATGCCAATGGCAGCGAACCACCGGATTTACTTCCCTTCCGAAGAAAACTATGTTAAGGATTTTGACGCCAGTAAAAATGCATTGTCCTTCGCCGGGTTTGAACCTGCGACTTAGGGAACCAGAGACTAGCATGCTACCCCTAGACGATGTCAGTGCTATGGAAGCTCTTTCAAGCGCACGTGTGCACCTAGCTGTCAGATTTGACTTGTTTTAATGTGGGTAACTACAATCATGCGCCTTAGCTCTATAGTGCATCAATACACGAAACAAACTCGGCATTAAACTCCCGCTATTTTTGCATTAAACTCGCACTCCCTGCTATCTATCGCAGCCTTACATAAAATACGCGCGAATTTATCATTCGAGTACACAGATTATATTTGAGTGTAAGCTGTGTGATAAACGTTTATTCCGTGAGTAAATATCGCAATAAATTATTAATTTCGTGGTAAATCGTAAACACTCAATTCGCATTTAATCGCGAGAGTAACCGGTGGCAATTATGCTGACAATTGCAACAGAAATGATTCTGAAACCTTTGTATTACGTATTAACAAATTTCGCATCATCGCGATCCACCAAAAGATTGCGTTTATTTAGTTGTAAGTATGTATCATTGCTTGACCAAAATATAAATAATTAATCACTTAAAAGACGTGGAGGAATACTCCAAGCAGCTTTTTCACACGTGCAGTAAGTCGACAACGTTGCGTTGAAGTTGGTGAGGCAATTGAGCTGGTTTGTGAATGTAAACAGGTCTGGCACTTTCCCTTTCGCTTTAATGTTTTGGGAGCTAACGCTTGTGATTGGCCTACACTCGCGCAGTAAACACAGAAGGACAAGGCAGGGTATTCGTTTGTGTTTGTTTATGTACTGAGCTAGGGAAAGTGATACCCACACAATCTGTAGTGTTGCCAGCTTGTTTTCGAGAAAAATAAAATATCTCCGTAGGAAATGATCAGAGACAAAAGTGTAAGATACAAAATGTGTTTCAAACATCGAGATTTATCACTGATTTAAATTAATGTAATGACTTCCCTTCCACCCGGTATATAGATGGTTTCTTTAATAAAATAATAAAGAAAATAATAGACCAAATAGCTCTCGTGTTCTCTCTCTCTCTTTCTCTCTCTCTCTCTCTCTCTCTCTCTCTCTCTCTCTCATGCACAAACACATAGTCGATCTGGGTGGCTCAATTGGTTAGGCTTTAGCTATTGATCCCAAGGTCGCGGGCCCAAACTCGGCTAAGGCCGATATTTTGTAAGTGTGCTTAACAGCTACAGTCCCATCAGTAGATTTACCGGTGTGTAAAAGAGCTACGGAACAAAATTCCGGCACACCGGCGACGCTGATATCACTGCGTGGCTAACGAAAAAGACAGGCTACGGCGCAAACTGCAGTGACGCAATTCTCTAGTGTGATCATTGCCCAATGAAGTAAAACCACAATCGCCTAACATATCGATGTTCTAAACAAACAAAAAACTTGCTCGTTGAATTCATACAAAAGACAGTTTTATCATGAGGGAATACAATGTTGGCCATGTATCAGACTGCCATTACTACCAACCCCGATTCGCGGAGGTGACTTTCAGAATCCTACAAGGAGTCTCGCCTGGTTTGTGCCATAAGGCGTTTTCCTTTTTATTTAGTACTTTCGTGCACTGACATTATTTGTTTCAATATGGCGTGGCGGGTAATATGGATTACTGGTATGCTGTATTCCCCTCCATTGTTTCTGATGAATGAAATATATAACTTTTTATAACTTTTTTTTAACTTTAACTTAACATAGTTAATAGAGAAAACATCAACTATAATAGGTAGAGAAAGATGTGTGAATGCATCACAGAGTTTTATTTCAGGAATACATTTTGAGTATAACAATTATAATCAGTTTGAAACTGTATAACGTCAAGCCTGTACTGAATGACAGTTGTCTGCAAAGCTTAAAGGAATGCACATTCTCTTGCAGCAGGTAGTGTCAAGTTGTCTAGTTCGTTGGTACGCACAGCGCTCGAGGATGTTCGTCGCCATCTAGCACCACTACACATTTAAAGTCTCCTTGGCATTGCACCGAACTACAAGTGTCGTTCTTGTATTCATCTGAAAACAGAAAAACAATATGCCAGGGTACACCGAAGTGAAATATTGAAGTTTGAGGCTTAATTTCTTGCACAGGCATTTCCAGCAACTAAAGAAATGTGTGTAACAAATTTCATTCCAATTTCTAATCATATTCTTGATATATTAATTAATTTATATCAATTTTATTATGTATAATCAAAATCTATTTCCTCCAACAGATGGACTACAAAGTGGATTTTTTAGAATTATATCTCTTATTACCTATGTAACGAATTTGAGGCTGGACAATTTCATATAATGATAAGTTTTCCTTAAAACAAATTTTTAATAATGTTTAATTGTTTCCGAGAAAAATGAGTTTAAAGTTTCATCACACACTTCCTCATTAACCTCTATGCAAGAATATTTTTCCCCATCTGATTTTGTTCATCGATTTACATAAGGTTGACTTACTGCCCTTCTTTTTCGGCATTCTAAAACAAAGTAATTCAATATGTGATTTTAAAATATACCTGAGATACGGTGTTTACAAACATGTGTTCTGTTCATAGAAATAAAAGCGAATTATCTGTTGCCACAACTTCAACTTTAATTACGTCACAAATAAAATCAGTAATACTACACACGATGTAGGTGTATATCAATAATTACACTCAAATAACCTCGTAAACAACTAAATTATTTCAAAAAGTAAGATCAAATGCAAACGATGAGCTTGTAAACAACAGAAATCTGCCAAGCCAAATAGGAACATGGTAAATAACTTCAGAAATCAACAAATGACAACAGAAAACATTTCTTGAGGGGATTTATTGGAGAACATGTTCAACTATATAGGCTATTGAGAATGCATAGGCAGCAGATGACTTAGCATCATGTTTAAAAACAATTTATTCCCAGCCTCCATGAAATGGAAGGTGTTGGCAAATCCATTTAAAAACCAGAGGTGCACCGCTTTAAAATGTCTAAAATATGTGTTTCCCTCCATTGGGGATTAAAACTTTTCGGATATACGTTTCTTTAAGGTATGGTGCATTTTTTGCAACAAATATCCAAAAACCTATTTTTTGACCAAACAAGCTGAGATATCACTTCAATGTTCCCTTAGCCTCCTCGGCATCGCACCAAACTACAAGGATCGTTCTTGTATTCATCTGAAACCCATCCCCCCAAAAAAATGTAATGCTTAGCTCTTGGGCTTGTACCATCCCATGGGGGAGGGGGAAGGGGAGCCGGAAACCAGGGCTCGTCTTCCAATCCGGTGGATGAGATTTCCAGACAGTATTTGTTCCCCTGTCGAGCTGCTCAAGAGCAATTGGCGTTTACTCCTTTTCCAGTGATGTTAATCTTTAGGTTTGTATTGCTTTTCGGGGAAGGTATTTACATTACATTTGCAGACATACTCACACCCATTTATGCTTCCAGATACTAGGGAAGATGGAAAATAATCCTGACTAGAGAAAATTCCCACTCTTCAGCCGGGAATAGAACCCAGTATCTAAAGCTTAGCATGCGAACGAGAAGCTACTAATTGCACTTATCAGTAACGAAATATTTTATAGCTTTTCTTTACGTACAAGTTGTCAACATCGTAAATGTTGTAAGTGGGCACGAGAACAAAGAAATATGGCGACGATATCGTGTTGAACAAATGACATGCAACTACCACGCGTTCTCATTTTAGACACTAAGCATAACGTCCGGTTATGGGTTGAAATTAAATTAAGTCATGAAGCAAATATAATACGCGCATGCGCAAATGAAAAACAAAGCAAACTGCTGGTGCTTTACGTTGTTTATAAATACCTATGAGTGACTCGTAAATTTGACAAATAAATCTTGGTGTGTCAAATTTTTTCCTGCACTTCTCACTTTCTTTACTACGTATGGTAAGCAGTGGAAATATTGGATTCCACTCACAACATTCGATAATGCGAATATATATGATATATTCGATACTGCGGAAATATATGTTTTGAGACTTCTTGAATCTAAAAGAGCAGTATTAGAAAAAGGTCCGTGTGTGTCTGCGTCTACGAGAGAGAGAGAGGGTGGGGGCAGAACTCATAAATGAAAATTCGGTTAAATACCAAATTTAGTATTAGGACAATGTGTCAAATATTTTTGAAAAAAAAATGTGATGTGTTGCACTCACATGATTTTCTCTACTCTTGTACCATTGTTACAAACTCTTATTCCTCTATCTTCTTCGTGTTAGTTGAGATAAACATTTGTACAATTTACCTTATTGCTTATTTCCTTGTAGGTACAAGGGGAATATGGGGACACAGTAGCCTGTGAGCGATAGTCAAATATTTTAAAGCTTTGAGACCCCGTTCTCTTTGCACGCTTAACATATAACAAAAATTAACAACAATGTTCCATCTCACGAAAGTTTTGTTTTCCAAAACTGACACAAATAACAAGGAATATCTCCGAAATGGTTCACTCTACAAAAAATTATTGAGGCATAAATTATGTGTTTTAGAAATGTCTACATTTTTTGTACAGTAAGATTTAGTCTATCTCTTACGGTTTACGAGTTATTCAAAAGTCATCCAGAGTAAACAGAACTACATGGGCTATAGCCAGAAAATTCAAAATATACATTTCATTTGTCATACGAATATCTTAAACTATGGCGATTTAATCAAAATCGTTAGAGCCATTTTCAAGAAATCAAAATTTTCCATGTAAAAGGTAGTTTAAGGTGGAGCTATTTTCTTCAAAATTTTCGTGTCGCATCCTTGGAAGGCATTAAATTTAAATACCAACTTTGATTTATAACCGACTTTTCGTTTTTTATTTATGCTGTCCACAGACTGACAGAGATACACACACGCGCGCGCGGACGTTTTTTGTTTCTTCTAAAAATGCTTTTTTTTTTTTTTTTCATTCAGGGGGCCTCAAAACATATTTCCGATGAAATCTCGACATCGAATTTTTGGGTGGAATACAGAGCTTGCTCTACTTTACTAAGTAATAAAATCCAAATATGCCAACGGAAGGTGCAACGCAAACTGTGAAACTGGGGCATCTGTGAAAGATAGAATCTCTAATATGAGATTAAACCAGTTATGTTTTAGGAATTCAAATTGTGAAGAGAATGTGTCGCACAATTACTTCAAAAATTCATTGTATTTTTCCAGGAGAGTAACGTTTATCGTGAACATGGAACGTAAGCAAGGGAAATGATATAGATCTGCAGCTACCAGTCTTACAACTCTAGCACTTAACTTTATTGTCTTCATCTCGAAAACAAAAATATTCCTCCTCCCATTCAATTTTATGTACTACTAATCCGCACCATCCGCCTCTGATTAGCAGGTCTGGCTCTCCTTGCCTTGGTCAGTGGAGGGAGCGGGGAAAGTAACATGTGTAGGGGAAACGAGGCGTGCTCGCTTGTTGAGCATCCCTGGTTAAAACCCTTACTCGAAAATAATTGTCGCGCAAGTTCCGAGCTCCAAAGTAATAAACTCATCTTTGTGACTGGTGGATTCGATTTACCTTCTGAGTAAGTCCTCTTGTTCCTCTTCTTGTGCCCGTCATCATCATGGTCGATAGGAATGCAGTTCGCCATCCGAGGACAAGGATCTGTATAACACTGTACGGTTTCTGAAACGCATTCTGTACCAGTTCTACATAATGCAAGGGCACACGGATCCACGTCCTCTGCGCAGACAGCAAACGCTGCAAACAAACGAACATGTAAGTTAGGCTGGCTTGCATGGACAAGATCCTCTCTGGGGTTTTCTCTCATTCTTAGAGGACGAATATCGGGAAACTTTAAACTCTATTGACCGCGGGCTCATTTGAGCATCATTTCATTCATATATTCATTAATTCATCGTGCACTATGATCTACTAGGTTAAAAAGAATCTGATGTGTTGCACTCACATGACTTTCTCTACTCTTGTACTAACCATTCTTACAAACTCTTATTCCTATATCTTCTTCGTGTTAGTTGAGATAAACATTTGTACAAATTATCTTATTGCTTATTTCCTTGTAGGTACAAGGGGAATATGGGAATACAGTAGGCTTTGAGCGATAGTCAAGGCTTTTAAAGCTTTCAAATTCCGTTCTCTTTGCACGGTTAAAATATAAAAAAATTAATTACGATCTTCCATTTGAGGAAAGTTTTAAGTTTTCCAAAACTCACACAAATAACAAGGAATATTTCCTAAATAGTTCACTCTACAAAAAATGTATTTGGACATAAATTGGGCGTTTTAACAAGATATACATTCTTTTGCAGAGTAAGGTTTGGTCTCTCTCTTATGATTTACCAGTTATTCAAATGTCTTCCAGAATAAAGATGACTACATAGTCTATAGCTAGAAAATGTAAAATATATATTTTGTTTGCCATAAAATATCTCAAACATATAGCATTTTAACTAAAATCATTGCAACCATTTTGGAAAAATTTTCCATGTAAATGGTAGTTTAGAATGTTCTTCAAAATCTTCGTGTTGGATTCTTAAAAGACATTAAACTTAATTACCAAGCTTGGTCTTTAAGCGACTTTTCCTTTTTGAGTTATGCTGTCCACAGACTGACAGATACACACGGACTTTTTTCTAAAAATGTTGTTTTTATTCAGGGGACCTCAAAAGAAAGTTTTCCTACGAAAACTCGACATCGAATTTTTTGGTGGAATAGAATACTTCCTCTACTTACTATACGTAGTAGAGAAAGTAAAAACGGAGGCGTTATGTTCACATTACTTTTTTCCCTTATTGAACAAAGTAGTGTTAGAAAAGGTTATTCTTGTATATACTTAAATAATATCAAGATAACCATTTGTAGAAATTATTTTAAAGCGCATTTCCGTGCAGGTGCCTCATTTGGTCAGACGCTGGTCTACTGTTCCCAAGGTTGCGGGTTCAAACCCGGCCCAGGTCGATGGTTTTTAAGTGTGCTTAAAAACGACAGCTCCATGTCAGTAGATTTACTGGCATGTAAAAGAACTCCTGCGGGACGAAATTCCGGCACACCGGCGACGCTGATGTGATCCTGGCAATTGACAGCGTCGTTAAACAACAAAATATATTTTTTTAAATTTGCAGGTGCATTGGAAATAGAGAAATACAGTAGGCTTAAACAAAAGTCAAATCTAAGAGCTGGTGGCCAGTGATGGTTTTAAAATTCTATTCTCTTTGCATTATCAGGAGACTGGAAAAAAATTGCTTCCCATTTGGGAGAAGCATAAGTTCTGCAAAGTTCAAACCAACAGCAAGTAATACCTCGGTAATGGTTCACTTCACAAAAAATGCATTTCACATAAATTGTATCTTTTAAGGCGATCTGCATTTCTGTGTAGTACGACTTGGTCTATCTCTTACGGTTTACCAGTTATGCATAAATCATGCAAAATAAACAGGTTTCAGAGGCTATTCGCAGAGAATTCAAGATATACATTTAATTTGTCGTGAAAATATCTTAAACACATGGCATTTTAAACAATATGGTTAGAGGTTTTAGAGAAAATCAACGTTTACAAAATGTACCATATACCTATAAACCGATACACGTATATAACGGGTGATCCAAAAGACTGAACCGACTAAGCTGTTTTGTCTGCACGCGTCCTCGGCGCTCGTCGCCGATTCTGCTATCATTTTTTGGGGGGATTTCTGGGAGAAATTCCCCAAATGATGACCGATGTCGTCTAATGTTTCTTCGGTAAGAACCGTACACTGTCTTTTAGATTTCTGAACCTGAACACTTCCTGTGGCCTGGAATTTATTGTGAAGTTCATGGATTGTTGTACGCCCTGGAACTTTTACACCTGGAAATGTTTCTGCAAATCACTGGCGAGCTGAGTTAACGCATGCGAATGTAAATAAATACATCCTGTGCAGTAGAAAACAAATACTGAGCTATAATACACTTTGTGACTAAGTACAAGGTAAAATTATAAAGCACACTGTTAATAATTCAGCCACACGATATCACCGTCAGCTCTCTACTGCACTTTCAGAGCAGAGAAAACAAGTCGTCCGCGTGACCTTGTGTACAGCAGCGGCTGTTATCGTGTTTCCGAGTGCGCAGTGGAAAAACACCGCGCAGCGGTTCTTACGTTTCGGGATCTCTGTATAACAACAACTTTGGTATTTAACCGATTATTTGTTATGGAATCAACAAGAGTAAACAGAACTACATGGGCTATAGCCAGAAAATCTAAAATATACATTTTATTTTCCATAAAAATGTTTTAAACATACGGTACTTTTGATCAAAATCGTTAGAGCCATTTTTGAGAAGAAAAAAAATGTTCCAGAAATTTTCCATTTAAAGCGTAGTTTAGGGTGAAGAAATTTTCTTCAAAATCGTGTCGCATCCTTCAAAGATATTAAACCTAAATACCAACTTTGGTTTATAACTGACATTTTGTGTTTGAGTTATGCTATTCACACACACACACACACACACACACACACACATACACACACATACACACATACACAAATACACACATACATATACACACAGGACAATTTTTGGAAAAGTTTGATTTCCTCAAAACTGGCTCTAACCATTTTGATCAAAAGTGTCATATATGTAAGATATTTTTATAGAAAATGAAAGTCTATTTTAAACTTTTTGGCTACAGCCCATGTAGTCGTATTTACTCTGGATGACTTTTGCATGATTGGTAAACCGTAAGAGATAGACCAAATCTTACTATCCAAAATGTAGATCTCATTAAAACACACAAGCGATGTCTAAATGCATTTTTTGTGGAATGAACCTTTTCGGAGATATTCTTCGTTATTTGTGTGAGTTTTGCAGTGCTTTGCTTTTCTCAAATGGAAGGTGGTTATTCACTGTTTTATCTCTTGGCCGTGCGAAGAGAACGGAATTCCAAAGCCTTCATTTAGCAGCCAGCTTTAAAAGATTTGACTATCGCTCAAAGCCTACTGTATTCCCATAGTACCCTTGTACCTATAAGAAAATTAATAAGGTAATTTCTACAAATGTTTATCTCAAGTAACATGAAGTAATTAGAGGATTATGAGTTTGTAAGAATAGAGTAGAGAAAGTCATGTGAGTGCAACACAGATGTTTATTTAGCGCGTGGCTATAACAGCAATGTTGAACAGTATTATATCTTAGTTACCTGTAATTAGGGATGCTGTAAAAACAACTGACAACACCGAGCAACAATTCTCCATGGCGCCTGTTGGCTGAATACCAAGTGTAGAAACCAGTCCCGCTTTTATGACCGCATCGTGGCCTTCAACTGTTCTTCTTTCCTGTTTTTAGCGAAGGGAAATCACCGTGACACTGCCGTTGGCTTTGGTGCTAATTGTTGCCATTTATTTAGTTTATTGACAGTGGTGGTTGCTGTACAAGAGCACAGGAACTTTTGATACTTTGCAGTATTATTGGTTAACTGTACTTCAAGTGCTATTGAACGCTGTACAGTTGCGGTAATCTAACACAAACGGCGTTTAAGCCTACAGCGCTATTCCTGTAAACTGGATGGAGTTTGGCATCATGGTGCTAGTGCATCTCCAATTGTGCACGCTTTTAGGAGCCTTTGCGCATGCGTAGCAGGATAAGTTAGCCGCAAAAGAATTAGAGCCTCCTTTCACAAGAAGAAATTATGCCGTTTTCCTGCTTCAGAAAATGAGACATGGTGAGTGAGTTTAGTAATGTTTGGCTGGCGAAACAGTGCAATACACATTAGTTCGTTCTTGCACTTAACTAAGCTTAATTATATACAATTCAAATAAAATGCACAAAAACATTTCTGCAGTTCGTCAGGCAAGTTAAACATTATTATTATTATTATTATTATTATTATTATTATTATTATTATTATTATTATTATTATTATTATTATTATTATTATTATTATTATTATTATTATTATTATTATTATTATTATTATTATTATTATTATTATTATTATTATTATTATTATTATTATTATTATTATTATTATTATTATTATTATTATTATTATTATTATTATTATTATTATTATTATTATTATTATTATTATTATTATTATTATTATTATTATTATTATTATTATTGTTGTTGTTGTTGTTGTTGTTGTTACTATTACGTGTTGGGTCATGTGCATAATGCTCACCACCACCGATATAGTTTTTTTTTTTTTTTTTTTTTTTTTTAAATGACACACTGTATACTTTTCTGTGGGTATCTTCTGTTTATTTCGTTGTTCAGTTGTTTAGTTCGAGGAGCCCAAGGAACAACTTCTATATTTGCTTTGCGTTAAATGTTTATTAAGTTGCCTGAAATTCACAAAGTATTACTGCAGAACAACGTACGTATTTGTTAAAAACAATCTGATGTGTTACAGTCACAAGACTATCTCCGCTTACTCTTACTAACGCTTATTCAGCTATCTACTTCGTGTTAACCAAGATAAACGTTTGTAGAAATTGTTTTATTATATATTTTCTTATATGTAGGTACAGCGAGCTTAAGTGATAGTCAAACATTTTATGAGCTGATCGTTTTGTAATGGCTTTGAAATTCCATTCTCTTTGCATAAGTAGAAGGAAAAACGAATAACGACATGCCACTTGAAAAAATTAAAAGCATTTGAAAATTCATACCAATAACAAGGAATGTCTTAGAAATGGTTAATTTCAGAAAATAATAATAATAATAATAATAATAATAATAATAATAATAATAATAATAATAATAATAATAATAATAATAATAATAATAATAATAATAATAATAATAATAATAATAATAATAATAATAATAATAATAATAATAATAATAATAATAATAATAATAATAATAATAATAATAATAATAATAACAATAATCTACGTCTCTTTATACACGTATTAGTGTGATAAGTCTTTCACATACAGATACAAATAGCTTCACACCTTTCAAAGTGATCTAGTACTATATTTTTAAATGCCCAATTATGTTTTGATTTAGATAATGAGCAATAGTGCATATATCTGTATCTCTCCAAATACAGGGAAATGAAAATTAAGGATGTGCAGCACAGTTTTATATATTTTTCTCTCGAAACATTGGTATTTTGAGGTATTCTCTTTCTAACAGTGACCAATTCACGTAGTTAATGCTTGTTGCAATCTAACTATGATGTGGTTGACTTTAGTCATGTTATACCTACCAGGCATTAGTGGTGCGAGTGCGGTGACCTTAATTGCGACTTCTTGACGTTAAACTGAAACATAATTCCCTCTATCAGTTTCCTCTAAAGTGCACACTTGTATAAATAAAAATATAATCGGTCCAATGTTTGATTGTCACTCTCTTATCGTTTATTTCTGCAAATAGTATAATACATCAAAAGGTTAATTCATGGCGTTTGCATTTGTTTCTAAAATAAGTCGTTTAGCCAACAAATGATATTAAATAATTGGATACCAGCGTGTCTATTGGAATACATTTGTGGACATGTGTTTGGCGGAAGGTCAGGAATGTTGACACTGCTCAGGTGTCGTAAGTACTGCTCGGAAAGGTGAAAGAATGTCACCCTACCCTCGCTACTTACAGTAGCTGACAACAGACACGTGCGAAACCAGTTTTTGAGTCCTGGCCTACTTTGGGCTTTCACTCGTCGTATGTAAGTGTGAACGCGTGCTTGATAGCAGTAGTCGTATTAGTAAACGAAGCATTCGCGTCTTCAGTGCTACTCTGTTGTCAGACTGCACAGTTGAAGTATCCGATAATGTTCAATTACCTCATGTTACATAAATATGTTATTGGAAAATGTTATCATATAATCAATTACCATGCGAAATCTGCACACTAATACCCCTACATCCTTATTTATAATAACACTGCCACTAATTTTAAGAATATAGTTATAATGTCGTAGTGTAAAGATAAATAGTTGCAAATAACTTGCGAGTTTTATTGTATTAATATATATTATATTTGTTTCGTAAACTGCTAAATGCTGATATTACAATAGTTCAACACAAAATACTTGTAAGAGCTTAAAAAGAAGTCAGATCTTCTTGGAGCAGGTTCCTTTAGGATTCTTCATTACTCGAGACACATTTTGCCCGTGGACGGCAAGGACCTTCGCTGCAATCTTGCACCACTATACATCTTTCTCGGCAACGAACTACACTGCAAGGATCGTTGTTTGGATAATGACCTGCAAACAGAAAATCATTCACAATGGGCCAGCATAAAGGAGGGGCAGATTTCATAAACTGAGAGGTACGGAACTGTATACAACTATCACTAATATGACAATAATAGCAATAATAATAATAATAATAATAATAATAATAATAATAATAATAATAATAATAATAATAATAATAATAATAATAATAATAATAATAATAATAATAATAATAATAATAATAATAACAATAATAGTAATAATAATAATAATAATAATAATAATAATAATAATAATAATAATAATAATAATAATAATAATAATAATAATAATAATAATAATAATAATAATAATAATAATAATAATAATAATAATAATAATAATAATAATAATAATAATAATAATAATAATAATACGTGTTTGTGTTAAGTGTTTATATCGTATATGAAAAAGATGTATTGGAAATCAGTTATTTGTGTTGTTTTTTTAATTATTTATGTATTCATGTGTACGTTTTTATTATACTTATTTTTGCTTTTATTTTATAATTTTTACATTATAAATATTATGTAAATGTCAAAATACAAACAAAATAAAGGTGTACAATATATAAATAGTTTAAACAATACACAATTAAATTCCTATACAATAACAATATTCAACTCAAAACATTATTTATCTTGTTATTTTATTTTTATTCCATAATCTGTAAGTTATAAATGTTGTAATGTAATTGTTGGTAATAGCTAAATTTAAAAATCTGGATTAAATCTATCGTTATCTGAGAAAAATTACGGCTACATTTTCAACGTATCAACAAAGCTTAGAGTGTTTTAGAAAACATACACGCTTGTGCTAGCAATGCTGGTATACTAACTTTGCGCGATACATTTGATGTAGAAGGCTGTATTTATGACAACATCGTGAGTTATCACGTGGTACTTTCTTCCCTTATGCCTCATATTACAGAACACTCCGCCCACATTTTCTCGCCAGAGTACCTACAGATAGGTTATGTAATATATCTAAAGCAATGAGAGAACGTTAAAGGCCAAAATCTCTCCCTAAAATGCTCTCTTTTTAGCCGGAGTGTGCATAATGAATGAACTGCACTTACCTCCTTCGTCTGGTGCTTCCCTCTTACTTCTGGAATTTCCGCCATTACTACTCGTGTCGTTAACAGGAACGCAGTTGCGTAAGGGAGGACAGGGAGCTCTGATGCACACTACGTGTTCTAGCTCACATTTTGTACCTTCTGGGCATGCGTAATCGTCACACGAGACATCTGTCGCCTGTTCACAGTTAGCTGCAAACAAATAGTGGTGCAGGATTATTCAAACCATTTTAAAATAATTCATAATGAACAAGACCAAGTGGTTACAACGCTCGTCTTTCACCAAGGAGGCCTAGGTTCAATTCCTGAGGACTGTATGTGGTATTTGTGGTAGGCGAAGTGGCGCCTGGGCGGGATTTTTCAGGGTTCTCCGGTTTCCCCCGCCAGTAATTTCACCAACTGCTCCATCATCACCTTTCCAACCATCCATTTCGCCTTAATTTTATATTCTCCTCTTCTCCATTATCATACTTGATCCTGGGCTGACCACTCGCTTCCAGGTCTTCACTCTGTGCGGTCCATAGGTTTGTCTGCTCCCCAACGGGCATCTGACCCTAGACAGTGCCTTGTTAAGTCCTCCATAAGGGGAGATTAGTCACATAAAGCAGATTAACATTTTATTTCTCTTATGCTGTACCAGTTATGAAAAAGTCATTCATAATGAAGAAATTTCAGAATATACATTTTATGTGCCATGAAAATATCTTAAACATATGGTATTTTAATTAAAATCGTTGGTCACTTTTGAAAAAATTTCACAGACACACACACACACACACACACACACACACACACACACACACACACACACACAGAAAGATGCGCGGGTCCGCTGATTCTTCGATAAAAATTCCATGTTGTGGGTTCAGGGGACCTCAAAACATATTTCCGGCGAAATCTCGACAAGGAACTTTTGGGTGGAGTAAAACACTTGCCCTACTTACTATACCAGTAAAAGTGTGATTAGGTTCTCTGATGTTCCTTTTGCGTCCGATATTATCAGCTCGTAGAAAACTATGTTTCATTTTAGTTTTAGTTGCAGATAAATGTGTGTTTATTTATCTAGTCGTTTTCTCCATATTTTAACTTGCTTTATCCTGTATTGATATGTGTTTGTACTGTCAGCTTTCACTGAACCGGAATTTGTATAGATTACAATGTTACATAAGTAGTGGTATTTTCCAGCATTGATAGGAAACACCTAAACGTTCTACGAAAAGGTAAAAGATAAAGGAAATGTCCACGGTAAACCTTGCAGGTTTTCAAAATACTCTATAAACACAAAATAATTATTTCGAATTTTCTTTCCAAAAACGTTCGTCCCTCTCTCTCTCTCTCTCTCTCTCTCTCTCTCTCTCTCTCTCTCTCTCTCTCTCTCTCTCTCTCTGAGAAATATATAATTTTCTACAAGCATATATTCAAAATATTTCCCTATATCGGCTAACCCATAATTGATTGTTGTAAGATACACAAAACATAGTTACTCCGCTATAAAATGCTGGTATTTGTTAATAAATCGTGCCTATAAAAACACAATAATAATAATAATAATAATAATAATAATAATAATAATAATAATAATAATAATAATGATGATGATGATGATGATGATGATGATGATGATGATGATGATGATGATGATGATGATGATGATGATGATGAAGAACAACAACAAGAACAAGAAGAAGTTACACAGTTTTTGGTGGGTCATATCTGGACTTGTAATCTGTGGGCCAGATGAGAGGAATGCAATGCGTTCAGGTTACATCATCTTCTTGACAGAACGTGTGTATTTGTACCCTAACAATTTTAAATACCATACAGCACCAATTTGTGATATCAGTTTCCAAGATGGGTTCTCAAAAGTCGGTTAAATACTAAACTTCCTATTTAGTTCAGCATCTTCCAAAGATGCGACGTAAAGATTTCCAAGAACATCCTTCCACCCAGACCCACGAGTTTTGCATAACTCGTAAACCGTAAGAGATAGACAAAATCTTACTGCACAAAAATATAATTCTTAAAACCCAATTTTTCAAGTCATTTGCTGTATGCGTGTTGAATCACATAACAACGAGCTGTTAAAACGTTTGACTATCGCTCAAAGCCTACCGTATTCCCATAGTTTGTACAAGAATACAGAAATGCATGCGAGTGGAATACACCTACATTTGTTTACTGGCTCCAGTTGAATTATACAGGTTCGAGTGTAACGTCGTATTTTCTGATATTAATGTGTGTTGTGAGGTCTGGTTCAACTTGGATACCAAAAGAACAACTGCAATCGTATAATTCTCTTTCATACATAACATTCACTGTTATGAATATCACGCACACAAGCTTACCTGTTAAAAGCAGCACTGCAGAGGCAGCTAGTGGGACCAACACGTAGTTCTTCATGACGTCTCTAGGCTCAATGCGCCCACTGCTGAGAGAAGATCAGGTTTTATGAACGCTGCTGACCTTCACTTTACAAGGTACTGCAGGGAAAAACCGTGACATGCACCTGATGTTGACGGCACTGCATGTGACTGCATTTTCACTTTATCTGCTGCACATCCAGGCGCGGACACAGGGGGCCCGCCCCCCCCCCCCCTGTCATATCCTACTTTATTGTTATAAATGCTAATATGTGTGTTACCTCATCATCTCGCAAAATGGCCAAACCGATTTCTATGAAAATGTGTATATGCACTACCTTTGGTAGTTGGTCCCACTTACCATTGAGGTGGAAGGTTTCTAATGGAGCCCAAATTGAATAAATTAAAATAACTTTCCTCTTTTGGGAGTTTTTGCAAGAATGTTTCTTAGCAAATGCTTTTACCCACGATGTTAAGTTTTGTAGTAAGCGACATTTCGGTTGGATGAATATTTAGAGTTACTGGAATTTTTCTTTACCGCTCTGCGGGTACGTGTAACCTCGCGATATACGGAACGGGCACAATTATGTCTGCTGTCAAGTATTTTATCTATTTAAATTCACATTAATCTTGAAAAGTTATTAATGGTTTTCCAAACATGACTAATAAAATAGAATCTCCATATTTTATACTGCTGTCGGCGATGCGGGTTGGTTAAACGTTGAATTTCTGTACCCAAGGTTTTCATCTTGCCACAGCGCGCAGTCCCTAGCATTTTAATAAATGTGATAATGTGTCAGGCTCAGGTGGGTAGGCTTTCTGATAGTCAAAGCGGAAACAAGTTATCGACAATACATAGATATACGTTTCGTTAATTCGAAACCGTCATTGTCGATGCATTAGTTGAGTAACAGAAGCTTGGTGGTAGTCACTGCCACAGTGAAATATCCACTTCTATATTCCAGCTTTGGTTGTGATTATAAGAGTCACAAGTTTAAGATGTCGAAACGCAAAATTCAAACGAGTTTGTTACAGTTTGTAAAAAAGCGTGTCTTGAAGCCGGAGACAATTCTTGTGACATAAAAGACATTGATGAAAAATCCAATAATGATCAAGCTACAGATTTAAAAGTGAAAAGCACGTGTGCTGAAGTTAGAGAACAAGAGACAAACGAGGGAAGTTGGTTACATGTGCGTTGGGTTTGATTTACGAAAGCACTTTCAAATTTATGCGATAAACATTTGTTCATTAGTGACTTCTTTGGTACTGTCTACGTTTAAGAAGTCTATCAGTATTTGGTGACAAAGTCGAAGTACATAGCCTTAGAAGATACACCAAGTGATCGTCGCGTAACATATCATGACACAGACTTTTAATATAGGAGAAACTCTGTTCAGAAATATATGTAGAGCTATACTCACTCTTATACACAGTAATCTTACAAATGCTTATTTCTTTATCAACTTCATTTACTCGACATCGGTATTTTCAGAAATAATCGTTTTGGTAATTTCCTTGTAGATGCAAGGGGAATATGAGAATACAGTAGGCTTTAAGTGATAGTCAAATGTTTTAAGAGTTAATTGCTATGCAATGTCTTTGAAATTCCGTTCTCTTTACAAGGTGAAAGGATAAAAAAACTAACATAATCCTATTTGAGAAAAGCATAAGTGTTGGTAAATTCAATCAAAGAATATGTTGGAAACGTGTCATTCAAAAGAAATAAATTGTGTGTTTTAAAGAGATCCACATTTCTTATTTAGTAAGGTTTTGTCTGTCTCTTGCTGTTTACCATTTCTACAAAACTCATCCAGAATGAAGAGGTATTCTGAGAACATTCCCAGAACATTCCCAAAATAATTTAGAAACTGCCATGGAATCGCCTATTTGTGTCCGTCACTTGATACTGACTGTCTGGTTGTGAGTCTACACGCCACATGCAAGACTGAAGGAGGGGGTTAGGGAATAGCAGCTAATCACGTAAGTTCACACTAAAATCCACGCGACATTTAAACATACAGTATGGCAATTAAGGAAAAGTTTAAGTAATTAACAGTGAAGCAACATAATCTAAATTAAGAACAAATTAGAAGCTAAAAGCCTCACTTAACTTTTAATAGGGCCCGGTCGTGTCGCATCCTTGAAAGACATTAAACTTAAATACCAACTTTGGTTTTTAACCGACTTTTCGTTTTTGAGTTATGCTCTCCACAAGCAGACAGACAGACACACAGACACACAGACACACACACACACACACACACACACACACACACACACACACACACACACACACACACACACACATGCGCGCGTGGACCCTTTTCTAAAAATGCTTTTGGATTCAGGGGGCCTCAAAACATATATTTCCAGTGAAATCTCGACATCTAATTTTTGGGTGAAATACAGTACTTCCTCTACTTTACTATATGTACTAGAGAAAGTAATAAATTGACATAGGAAATAACTGCACTTGTCATTTGTCACAGCATATAGAATTACTAATTTTAGCAGTGAATAATTCGAGTATCAGTGTTATTGATTGAAGAGACAAATAGGTTTTGTAGTTCGTAATTTATTCTGCATTTTGATATAAATGTGTTATACATATCTTTCTCTTAGCTAATCTTTCTTTTTTTAATACAACAGAAATCAATTTGTCTGACAGCTTAGATAGCAATAAGTTGTAAAGTTGTTTCTACTGCTGAGGTAAGCATATTCCTATTGGAGGACAGTACTCATTCAAACAGGTTCTGTAGACAATTTGGCATGTTGTGCCTTCTTCGCAGCGAACTGTGGCACAGGGATCGTTTCCCTGCGTGTAGCAATTACCTGTGAACAGAAGAGGGCAAGTTAGAGCAAAACAATGTCCTCCTTTCGCTCAAAAACAGGCATAGGAATTTCTAAGCATTAACTATGGCTGACACAAAATTTAATGGCGGGTGGGAGGAGAAGCTGATCCACACAAAATCCAATCAGAGGTTTGCCACGCCTTGTGACGTTGTATAGTTATGGATACGCATGTGTAAAAATGTCAAAAAGTGACAAAAATGGATTTTTGTTTCCTCAAATGGTATAAACCTTCTGCTTTATTTTGATATGCTTTCTATAGCCTTACGGCCTTTTTAACTCTGTCACGTGATCGTTTAGCTGATTGCTTGTAAGTGGTCATGTCCATTTAAATCAATGCAGTTTAATTCTCCTGGATAACATTTCATACTTAGTTTTCTCATGTTTATATTTTTATCACTGTTTACTCTTTACAATGCACCACACGATGCAGTTTTCAGTACATATGCATGAAATTTGGTGTATCTCTTTAGAAATAACATTAGAAAGAAATGATGAGGCAATATTTTATAACATGAATAACTTCTGAGAAATTAAATATTAAAGTTCACATTTCGACATTTAAATAAAAATCTAGTGTGTTGCACTCACATGACTTTCTCTACTCTTGTACTAACCATTCTTACAAACTGTTATTCCTATATTTTCTTCGTGTTAGTTGAGATAAACATTTGTACAAATTATCTTATTGCTTATTTCCTTGTAGGTACAAGGGGAATATGGGAATACAGTAGGCTTTGTGCGATAGTCAAATGTTTTAAAGCTTTGAGATCCCTTCTCTTTGCACACTTAACATATAAAACATGAACAACGATGCTCCATTTCACGAAATTTTTAAAGTTTTCCAACACTCACACAAACAACAAGGAATATCTCCGAAATGGTTCACTATACAAAAAATTTATTCAGACAAATTGTTTGTTTTAGCAAGACCTACATTTTTTGTACAGTAAGATTTTTTCTATCTCTTATAGTTTACGAGTTATTCAAAAGTCATCCAGAGTAAACAGCACTACATAGGCTATAGCCAGAAAATTCAAATTTCATACAAATATCTTCAACATATGACATTTTAATCAAAATCGTTAGAGCTATTTTCAAGGAAATCAAAAGTTTCGAAAAATTTTCCATGCAAAGGTTAGTTTAGGATGGAGGAATTTTCTTCAAAATCTTCGTGTCGCATCCTTGAAACACATTAAACGTAAATACCAACTTGGGTTTTTAACCCGCTGTTTGTTTTTTAGTTATGCTGTCCACAGACAGAAACACAAAAGCGCGCGCGCACACACACACACACACACACACACACACACACACAGAGAGAGAGAGAGTGAGAGACGCGGTTCTTTTTCTAAAAATACTTTTTTTTTTTAATTCAGGGGGTCTCAAAACATATATTTCCGGTGAAATCTCGACATCGAATTTTTGGGTGGAATACAACACTTCCCCTACTTACCAGCAGAGAAAGTAAAAATGAATTTAAACTTTGAAATTTATTTTTATCCAAACTAATAGTAACATTAAGAAATTATCTTTTCAACTTGCTAACGTTCTATTAAAGAACATAGCTAAAATTATTAAGTTTTTGAAATCAAAATTGCATTGTGGGAAACCACTTATAAAAATATTTTAAAATTGTAATAAAATATTAATATCCTGGCAATTAATTTGATTAAATGTATGAAATTTGGCAGCTTTACTCTTCACTCTATAGTGATTGTTCTGTTAAAATTCTAAATCAATCCAGTTAAGGACACTGGGTATTTGCGAGGCAGTTTCTGACTGCTATTTTAGTGCCGATTTTGATTTTCAGTTGCTCAAAAACTATTTAACATAATGAAATGAAACTTTGACACTGAATGCAACAATATTTTCTAAACACAATCCATGTAAAATGACCTATGTGTGCTAAAACTCAACACTACAAGTTTGTCATGAACAAAATTAAAAATTTCAAAACTGTCAGTGTTATGGGAATATTAAGGTACACTTTTCTCTAAGATTGATAATTGTTTTTACTGAATACTTTATATGATTTAAATCTTGCATTACTTGACAATTTCCAGTTAAATTTGCTTCCCACATTTGAAAGTATGTGTCCCCCCCCCCCAAAAAAAAAAAAAGGTTAATTTTCTAAATTTCACAGATGGGTATTCTAAAACAGGCTGTGGAATCATGCTGTAAAGCCAGTGGTATAAATATTATTTGCACGATATTGTACGATTCATTCTAGTCATCCTGCAGTAATGTGCGGAACTGCAGCGTTAGTGCTGGCGGATAGGAACACCGCGATCCGTAAATTGCCCAACGATGCCGGATTGGCGTCTTCAACTGTGCTTCAGCGGCTGAGAGTGCGGAAAACCGCCTCAAGATGGCTTCCATATCATGACTCACATTACTTTCTCAACTCTTGTACGAACCACTCTTACAAACACTTATTCCTATATCTTCTTCGTGTTAGTTCAGTCTGAAAGCTATAGTCCCCAATTGTTTGGATAATAATTGACGTACTGCAGCTTCCCATAATCCTGTTTAACTATTGTTTTTCCCCGTATCCAAATGTGCCACTGTCCTCACCTGTTTGAAGCAACATCCCAAGCACCACAGCAAACAAATAAAAGAACTTCATCCTGTATTATCAGCGCTCTGTTGTCTAGTTGAGACTGCTGTTTGTTTGACTATAATTGTCAGGTTTTATACGCCAAGTTGTCACGTCTTCTTTCCTTAAGGGGATCCACCACAAAGCAAAACACATTGTTGTTATGCGTATTCTTCGAAGGTCAAAGAACCAGTATCGCAGGAATGGATTACCTACGTTTCCCAACGAGGAAAACAGGATCCTTATAACACCAGAGGGGGGGGGGGGGGGTCAATAAATTTTGTACCGTAATATTCTCGCATGTACTTGATAACAAAGTTCACTACATTGTGTTGTTACAATTATCAACAAATTGGCCATTTTACATTTAAATGACAATCTACTACTGTAATAATCAGTGACGTTTTACTTCCTAGGCAACAATAGTTGTTTTAGTCTAACGAAACACAAAAGACGATATCAAAACTAAAATACAGGTTTAAAAAAACGTGAAATACACGTTAATACACACTTAAGCACTCGAAGCTTTAATGCTTTTAGATTTCTCATAAAAACACGCCAACAAAGAATTTTAATTTACGTGTGCTTCATTACGGTCCTTGAATTTCATGTATAACTACCTGAATAAACTTTTCTTGACTTCTCTGGAAGAATAATAGATATAGAAGAATTGCTCGTTTATATGATTCGTCTGCGAGTTACGCTGTTCACACACAAACGCATGTGAGCGCGCACCTTGTTTCTATAAACACTTTCTTTTGGATTCAAGCAGCCTTAAAATATGAATTGCTGATGAAATCTTAACGTCCAGGTTTTTGGTGGAATACAATGTTTCTTTCACCTATGTACTAAATATATGGCAGAAAAGCAAACATTTTCTCCTGCATAGATATTGCCAAGTAAACATCACTTAATATAGCGTAGAAGACACCAAGCCATACTTGATCGGCAGCTGTTTCTGTGGCTAGGAATAATCCATAGCAGAAAACTTTCCTGGAAGAAACATTTTCCTCTATTGTGCAATGAAGTTGTTGATTAGTACTGAGGTAAGCTGGATGTCTGAAATACACAGTAAAGGGTTTAACGAAATGACAAAGAGGCATAAGTTGAAATATACCTACTGTACGCTTTTAAGAGATTTTATACAAGAAGCGCACCTAACCTAGCACTTCCCAGAGTAATCATTGTATCAATTACACGTCTCAAGTTGGTGAAAATTATCTTACATTGTTAAATTTATCCAAGTTATCTTTTATACCGATAATGCTGGTCAAGACATTAGGACAAAGTCATGACTAGTATGTATTGAGAGAGAGTAACGGAGAAATAAATTCATTTATTCTGCTAACTTCTTTCGAATTTAAACAATATTGATTTCCTTCAGCTAGAAGTTCAGATTAAAAAATAAAATAACTGATAGCATGAGTATTGGGAAGGGCAAGGGGAGGCTGCGCCCTCCCCCCTCCCCCTCCAAGGAAATTAATGAATGCAATGTGGAGTCAGTTACTGACTATTGTTTTATTTTTGATGCAAGGAATACTTTTTCCTCAGGATACTCGTACAGATTGTTTCATAGCGCCTGTGTTACAAACGAGCCCGCCAGTAATGTTAATCACGTTTCGTTGTAAATAAGGAATACATTATTTTTAATTAGTAGCTACACCATATATTAACTGAGTATTGCCCTCAACAACACTTTCGTACCGACAGTTATAAATGTTTATTTTATTATCGTTAACAATGGTTTTGCACCGCAAGGTTAGTTATAAGATTTTTGGTTTTGTACAAATTTTTAGTTTAAGTCCATGAGAATTTATACCGACAGATTGAATATACAAAACCTGGAGTATAATAATGTAACAAATTAATAATTAACAACATACGTACACACAAACACACTAACAAACGTGTGCCCAAATTATCTATTTTGAAAACAAACAACTCATATATTTTACACTTTTTGACAACAGGATGACAATGAATTAATATTGTTTGGTTAGAAAGTTCCAACACGCCCCCAACCCCCTGGAAAAAGTCTGCCGACGCCCAGGACTGGTAACTGTTGTAATATGTATACTTGAAACACTATGAGCACCCTAATGATAGACTTATAATAAGAACAGAAAGGAAACAGAGAACTTTATTTCGAAGGAGAGAAAGTCTTGCGATAACATCGGCATGTAGCGGTGGGAAGACTCTTTGGAATGTCCTGGAATTGTTTACAAATATGTAAGTGGAACTTTAAACTTGCATAGTCATAGTCGCAGACTCTGTTCAGTTAGATACTGTCTCAATATGTGGTAAAATGGATATTTCTAAAGAAAATATCACATTCTACACTGACACATTACAAGTTAGGTGAAAGAGCATGATGATTTGGTGGCTGTTTATGGTGATGAAGGTGTTCATTGACACCATAGCAAGGTGGATTCAATCATTTTAAGAAGGACGAAAGACAATCCTCTCTCTGGCCGACCGCAAGAAGCTGTGAAGGAGAGAAAATTTAAAGAGAGGAGAACTTGATGGAGGAACATCGGCAGTCGCTGTTGAATGCTAACTATGGAAATCAATATTAGTGTTGGCAGCATTCACTATAAACTCCATGAACATTTAAAGCTGTACAAAATGAAAAACCCCACATCCTGTCATGAAAGCGGTTAAGCCCTAAAAGGACAGTAACATATATGGCGCATCTCGGGCTGCTCTCAGCCTGCCAACAGGTTGATGATTTCCATGATGATAATGATGATGACGAGGACGAGTGCAGGACATAGTTCAGCTATAAATTCAGCTCTGTTGACAATATCCCAGTTTGAATACCGCATTACCTTTGGTAAATGGTTGCACCGTGTGCAACTGTATGTGGAGAGAAATGGAGAGAGTGAGTATAAGTTTTTGAATTATATCATTAATTTGGGCTTTAGGATGGCACTTGCAAAACTTTTTGAGTTTCATTCGCAGTCTCAGAGGGACATCATCAATACTTACTTTTTATCGTGTTCTAACATGAGATGTTTCTGAAAGTATACAATAAAGGATAAAATATTCTTAGCCGAGCACTCTATTTACCTTGAACATTCAAATAGAAGGTAGGAAAACATAGCTGAAAAAACTTGAAGAAAACTTCAGAACACATACAACAAGAAATATGTTTGGAATCAGTTTAAAAAAGTGTTTATTGAACGAAATTACAAATTAATGGCAGATACTCCAATTACTGATATTGCGAACATCTTAAAAGATAAGCCAGAGGTCGTATTTAATCTTGTAGGCCGTGCCAATGGACGCTGATGAATGTGTGCCTACTTCATTTTGCTTTCAAGAGGTTATTAATCGCAGTACACTATTTAAATAACATTTCATTGGCTATATCATCCTGTAATTCGTGAAATAGTCTTAATAAATGCAACTGGCGATAGTCAAATTCTTTTAATAAATTGACAATCTCTCGTGGCATTGCTTATAATAATTCTGCCGTGTGGTTCAAACTGACAAGGCTGTGATTAGGTTAATCTGTACATAAAGTAAATAGTCACCCAATTGCACAGCACTTAAAACGGAATATTGTAATTGTGTACTTATAATTATCTGTGGCCATACTATCAACATACGATATAGCCCAAGACAAAATAACTGAGTAACAGTCAGAGGAGTTTAACTCGGAAAAGATCGGAAGGATTCGCTGGCGCTGTGTTCAGAACGCTCAACTTGATACCACCTTGCGTTTGTTTCAGACCTATGCGATAAGTAGGGAAGAGGCCTATGAGCTGATCGTATGCATGGCGTACTAGCAGTGAAACGAATGTGTCTCGTAATTAGAACAACCTGCCTTCCAAACTTTGGTGTATAAGTGTATAATTAATATTTATTATTAATTTTAAGACCATCATGGATAAAAACAAACAAATTATTGCTTTCGTTTACAAAATAATTGCCATATTAGTAAGAATTCTAAAATGAAATGCTAAACGACATATCTAATTGACTTAATATTGGATATGCAAACTTTCTGTATCATTGTCTTTTATTCAATTATTTTTTGTTCCACTTATATGTTGCCTTTAACATATCGATGACTTTTAACCTTTTGGAACAATTGCTCAAGAGCAATGGTGTTCACTAGCTTAACGGTGGTTTTTGAACTTTGCTTTCTATTACTTTGGATTAAGCTATTACGTTAAATTCACACACATTCACACTCCCACTCATACTTCCAGACTCTGGGGTGGATGGGGAATAACTAGTTGAAAAAAAACTTCTCGCCCTCCAGCCGGGCATCGAACCCGGGACACCTTGCATAGCAGGTAGGTACTCTACCGACTGAGCTACGGGGCCAGCCTCGTTTTCCGTAGTCTGCTACCTGCTAGCCTCTGTCGCGGGTTCAAACCCAGCGGATGGTGATGGATTTTTGCGGGCTAAGAGACGGTTGAATTCCAGCAGAATAAGCATCCTAACCGCACAATAGGTTTCAAATTGGTTCTCGGAGACGGAAGATATCACAGTGATTGCTTGGCCTCCTTGTTCGTCAGATTTGAACCTTCTCTACCCAATGTGCGCGTGGTAGAGCAAGTAAAAGTACAGGTCTTTGCTGCACAAGTTTTAATACTGGTAAAAGAGTGAGTGAGTGAGTGAGTGAGTGAGTGAGTGAGTGAGTGAGTGAGTGAGTGAGTGAGTAGTGGGGTTTACGGGCCCGTCGACAACTAGGTCATTAGGGCCCGCTGGTAAAAGAACATGATCTAAAGGACCACTTAAGAGAAAACTTTAGATATTTTCAAACTATAAAAAATTCAAACAGATGTAAAAAAACACGTAGACAAAACATCAGATACAAACATTTCATAAATAAGACTTACTTTACGAAGCAGCTTATTTTGCAGTTAATGAAATGTAAAATTACTTGTGATATTTCTGAGGTACGTGGCGCTATCTTTAGTAGTAACTATTTGCATAGTTGTCTTGGTCCTCGCTGAGGTCGCCAGTGGCGACCGGAATGCCACTATCCCGTTGTTGTTGCAGTTGTTTCCTGTACTCTGGGTAGCCGTCCTCCCCAAGACCAATCCTCTCGATGAGTCGCAGTCCATGTCTGCCATTGACACGCTCAAACTCCACCCTGTTTCTGTCCGCTAACTCTGGGTCAAAGCGCCAGGAAGTGGTCTTAAAGTTCTCCGCTGGTCCCGCCACATTCTCCCGGATAAGTTGTGTGATGATACCTCCTTCACATGGACGCCCTTGTAGTATCGCCGTCAGCACCAAACACATCTGCAAAAAGTGAAGTCATAAGTGGATACTGTGTGCTGACAAGAAAGAAAGAAAGAATGAAAAAGAAGAGCATTTGGACATGAATTGCATGTCTTAACAAGACCTACATACATTTCTGTACAGTAAGATTTGGTCTACCTGGCGGCACCGTGGCCGAGAGGTTAAAGCATTCATCTACCACCTAGGTGGTCGGGGTTCGGTCCCAGGGACCCGCATGTGGTATTTGTGATGGACGAAGCGGCGTCTGGACGGGTTTTCTCCGGTTTCCCCGGCACTCATTCCACCAATTGCCCCATCATCACCTTTCCATTCATCAGTTTCGCCTGCATTTCATATCATCCCCTTCCTCACTATCATACCAGGTATTGGGCTGACCACCCGCTTCCAGGTCTTCATTGTGTCCGGCCCATAGGTTCCTCTGCTCCTCGACAGACGTCTGACCTTAGGCACTGGCTTGTAAGTCCTAGGGGTATAAGGGGAGGGTAATCAGGTAATCTCTTACGGTTTAGAGTTGTACAAAGGTCATCAAGAGTAAACAACTATATGGGCATAGGTTCAAAATATACTTTTAATTTGTCATAAAAATATCTTAAACACATGGCATTTTAATCAGAACAGTTAGAGCCATTTTCGAGAAAATTAAAATTTTCGAAAAATGTTGCATGTGCATGTAATGACTTCTGTTCAAAAACTTCGTGTCGCGTCCTTGAAAGATATTAAAGTTAAATACCAACTTTGGTGTTTAACCGACTTTTCGTTTTTGAGTTATGCTGTTCAGGCAGACGCCCCCCCTTACACACACACACACACACACACACACACACACACACACACACACACACACACACACACACACACACACACACACACACACACACACACCTTTTTTTTAAAAAAAGAACTATTTTCTTTTCTGGATTCAGGGGGCTTCAAAATGTGAATTTACGGTGAAATCTTAATATCGAATGTTTGGATGGAATGTAATATCGCGTAGACGTAGATAGACGAGTATTGTTGAGTTACTTACTCATCTTATAAACTGCTTTATGTTCTTCCGTCACGGCAACTAAGTTGCAGACAAGCTGGCGTCTATCTGAAGGTTAACTACTTATGCCTTCATAATTGATTACTCGCCTAGACTATAGATATCCTCATACCTTATTATCTTTAACAGTTTTTGTGCAAGTAATTGCTAGATGTTTGTTTATGAATAGCTGGAAGATTGCTGCGTCTTTTTAAGCACTTTTTTTCTTCTCATCCACTGACGTACATAGAGATGGCATGTCTTTCATCAGGAGGCGGGGCGTATTAACGAATGAATATCGCAATTACATACTGCAAGACATTAAAATACCTCCTTGTGCACTCGAGCGATGAATTCCAGTTTGTATTCTTGGCAGGACTTGAGATTTTCCTCAGCTATTCTTCTTTTCTCTTGCGACAATAACCACATGCTCTTTTCTAAGAATTAGCTGACTGCGGCAGCAAATTACTCTTTAGATTTTAAACTAAAGTGACTCCAACATCTTCTATATTATAAAAATCTGTTGTTGAACATTCTAATGACTTTCTCTACCCACCATAGCTGATTTTATCTACTTTTGTTACTGTAGTGTAACCGAGCGATAACCTGGAGGTCTGTATTCGATTCCCGTCGACTGCCCACTGTAACTTTGGGTTTTTCGTGGTTTTTCTGGTCGGTAGGCGATTGTTTTTGTTTTCCTAACATGCACTTACAGTAAGTAGAGAAAATATTGTGTTTCACTCAAATATTCGATACCAATACTTCACAAAAAATATACATGTTTTGAGGCTCCATGAATCTAAATAAAGCGTTTGTAGAAGAATATATGTATCTCTCTGTCTGTGAACAGCATAACTCAAAAAATAAAACTCAGCTAAATACCAAACTTGATATCAAGTTCAACATCTTCCAAAGATGTGACACAAGATTTTCAAGAAACCTTTAGATGGAAAATGTTTCGAAAATGTTGATTTTCTCAAAAATGGTTCTGTTGACTAAATTATCATATGTTTAATATATTTTATGGCAAATGTAATGATGTCTTAATATCCTGAGAATGGCCTCTGAAGTACTCTTCATTCTATATTACTTTTGTACAATTGGTAAACCGTAAGGAATGGATAAAATCTTATTGTACTCATACGTGAGTTGGTTCAAGTTGAAATCAACCAATCATGTGTATAACAATTTCAAATTTCAACCAAAGACCGCCTTTCTTCGCGAAAAAATGATCACATTTTCATTATCACCTCCTCTGCTTTTCTTATGTTATGATCAAGTTAGAGGATCGAGCAACAGCTGACGTAATTTGACGCAACAGTGCCGCTATTCAAATGTCAAATATGGCTGACCTTTGCTTCCGTGCTAAAGTATATTAAATAATTCGAAGAGGGAAACCTAAGAACATAGAATGCAACAAGAAATATATTTGGAATCAGTTTGACAAATTTTGTATTGAAGGAAATTATAAATTAACAGCAGACACTCCAACATGTTAACAAATTGGAGCTTCAGTATGATAATCTTGTAGGCTGTACCAATGGACGCCGGTGTATATTCATACTACATGTTTCTTTTAAGAGGTTATTAATTACAGTATAACATTTAAATAACATTAACTCGTGGGATTACTTATGAAAATGTAGATCTGTTAAAGCATGCAATTTATGACAAATAAATGTATTTGTGGCGTTAATCATTTCTGGAATATTCTTTGTTATTGGTTTGATTTTTAAGAAACGTTATACTTTTCTCAGCTGCAAATCGCCATTTTTGGAGGTTGGGTATGTCTCTCTTCTTCATGTCGAACTCGTGCAAAAAGAACGAAATTTCACTCAGTACAAAGCTAGCGATTTTGATAAGATTTGACTAACGCTTTAGTTTATCTACTATAGTCTTCTTATACCTGCAATGAAATGAGTGAGTAATGAGGCGTTATCTCGACTAACAAGTGCTACTTAGAAGAATAAACTCTTGTAAGAATTCTTTATAGAAATATGAGTAGAGAAAGTCGTGTGAATGTAACACATCAGATTTTTAATAATGTTCTATTTATGCGCCACCTTTAACGTCGAAGGTCATATCGGTGACAACAGCAAGGATGTTCACGAGGTTTTTTTAGCCTTGGGTTTCTATTACTTAGGTTTTTTTAAAAAAAACTGTTACATTAAATTCACACACACACATACATACACACACACACACACACATTCACACTTCCAGACTAGATGGAAGATGGGAAATAACCCTCCCAGCCGGGAACTGAACCCGGGACCCCTTGCACACCAGGCAGGTGCTCTAGACTGAGCTACGGGGCTACCCTTGTTTTGATTTGATTGTTGACGTTTGTGAATTGTGTCCGGACTTGCAATCATCTCGTACTATAAGAAGTCACTTGAGTCTATACATTTTCACACGTGTATATTGCACATGCTTTACTTACCACCAACACAGATGACGTGCAGAACATTTCTGCCGGAGACGTGCAGGCGCACACAAACACAGATGAAGTAAGCAAGGCATTACGTCTGGCAGGTGAAAGTGTTACGCTAGGGCAGGACAGTTTACTGAGAAGGAGGAGGAGGGACAATTCTTACGCAATACGCTCACATTGGGAAACCCTTAGATAACCTAACATCTTACATTCCATTCTTAAGTACGTACCTACCGTAAACACGAACAACTAAGTAATCAAACGGGAGTAAGAGAACAGCTCAATTCCCCCATTAACCAATCATGACTATCACTCTACCAGTTACCCAGTTGTTGACTTCCAAACAGTCATCACTAGAGACAGCCAACATTTCAAGAACAATTTGACAAAATATGAGAAGTTTTCTCCAAAATATGAAAGTGTGAACAAAAACTCACATGACTTTCTCTACTCTTCTACTAACCATTCTTACAAACTCTTATTCCTATATCTTCTTCATGTTAGTTAAGATAAACATTTGCAGAAATTATCTTATTGCTTATTTCCTTGTAGGAGCAAGGGCAATATGGAGTACAGTAGTCCTTGAGCGATAGTCAAATCTTTTAAAGCTTTCAAATTCCATTCTCTTTGCACACGTAACATAAAAAACGAATACCAATGTTCCGTTTGACAGAAGTATGTTCTCCAAAACTCACACAAATAACAAGGAATATCTCCGAAATGTTTCACTCTATAAACATTTATTTACACATAAATTGTGTATTTTAGCAAGATCTGCATTTTTTGTACAGTATGATTTGGTCTATCTCTAATGGTTTATTAGTTATGCAAAAGTCGTCCAGAGTAAACACGACTACATAGGCTATAGCCAGAAAATTCAAGATATACATTTCATATCCTTGAATTTCGTATCCTTGAAAGATATTAAACTTAAATACCAACTTCGGTTTTAACCGACTTTTCGTTTTTGAGTTACACACACACACACACACACGCACACGCACACACACACACACACACACACACACACACACACACACACACACACGACCTTTTTCTAAAAATATTATTTTTATTCAGGGGACTCAAAACAAATATTTGCGGTGAAATCGTGACATTGAATTTTTGGATGGAATACAATACTTCCTCTAGTTACTAGTAGAGAAAGTAAACAGACCACGAAATGAAGATATAATTGAATTAGTGTTTCGAATGATGCAGTGTTTACCTATGCCTCTATTCTTGGTTACCCTTGCGTAAAAAGCAGGAAAAACGCATTACAGAGAATTGAGTTATATTTTAAACTATAGGTATGTAACAGTCATTTAGGAACACACATGAACAGTGGTCAAGCTTCTACTACGGAGTAGCTGCACCAATTTGTACGAGACGACTCCTGGGAAGTCCCTGGCCGAGAGAGTCGATGAGTCTGGATCCACGATAACCATACTGAGCTCGATATTCTCCCTGATACCTCCGCCCTGCTTCTGGATCGAAAGGAACAGCTCGCAATGTGCGTGTCTCTGCTGGCGCTATCAGCAAGTCCAGTACTGTAGTAAATAAGGACTTCTGTCTCGGCCTGGCTTGTCCAGCAACGTCTGATGCCAGAGCAGCTATCAGCACCATCACCTGCTCAAACAAAAACACATCGTACTGCAATCAAGTGAGTACCTATTCTTATTGCGCATCAATGAACATGAATTGCAAAATACTTATGCTAATTTACTTTATGTATCTGCACTAAGGTTCTTACACATTCTAAAAGGCCAAGAGCCAAACTACTTATATTCCAAGCAATATAAAAAATAAATAAGAATACTTTCTCATCTACATACTAAGATTTGTTAACTTGTTATTCTATATACTATTACAGTAATTTATAATTTTGGTACAATGATTGTAATACACAACATATCGAAACGTTTAATTCGTTGACTTTTTTCTTAACCGTAAATGGAAATCTATAATTCTAATATCTGGAGTACAATAAACAAATAGTATTGTGACATAGGGTCGTTCAACAATATACGAGAGGTGATCGGGTGACCTTGGATACGGCGAGCGACTGTGTGTACGTGACAATAAACAATGCTGCCGGAGACATAAAGGAGGTGCGAGGCTACCGGGCAACTAGTGACTGTGCATATGCGTCGAACAGCGTGATAACATCATAGTGTCTAGAAGCTTCTCGCTTTATGCTGAGTCACTGTAGATGTGCCCTTGGAAAGAACACGAAGGAAGTTACGTCACCCCGGCTCCAGTATAAAAAGGACATAATAATAATAATAATAATAATAATAATAATAATAATAATAATAATAATATATTATTATTATTATTTATTAATTATTATTTATTATTAATATATGGAATGTATAATATCATTATTTATTATTTATTATTAATAATAATATATAATATATAATATTATTATTATAATAATAATAATAATAATAATAATAATAATAATAATAATAATAATAATAATAATAATAATAATAATAATAATAATATATTATTATTATTTATTAATTATTATTTATTATTAATATATGGAATGTATAATATCATTATTTATTATTTATTATTAATAATAATATATAATATTATTATTTATTATTATTTATTATTATTATTATTATTATTATTATTATTATTATTATTATTATTATTATTATTATTATTATTATTATTATTATTATTATTATTATTATTATTATTATTATTATTATTATTATTATTATTATTATTATTATTATTATTATTATTATTATTATTATTATTATTATTATTATTATTATTATTATTATTATTATTATTATTATTATTATTATTATTATTATTATTATTATTATTATTATTATTATGTAAAATTCTAGTACTAGTTATGTAAAAGTCATCCAGAGTAAACAGGACTACATGCGGTATAGTGGGAAAATTCAAAATATACGTTTCATTTGTCATAAACATTATAAACATATGGTATTTTAATCAAACTCGTTAGAGTCAGTTTCAAGAAAATCAAAATTTTCGATGTAAAGGGTAGTTTAGGGTGGAGGAATATTCTTCAAAATCTTCGTGTCGCATCTTTGAAAG